>PVJX010016885.1:7968-39524 GCA_004027295.1 Dolichotis patagonum
CCCCTCCCCAGCTTCACCCTGTGGCCTTCACAAAGTCGTGGCCCATCTGCCTGGGCCTCACCTCCTCTGGGACAGGGGTCACCCCTCTTCCTCCCCAGCAGAAGCAGCCCTGGCTCCCCAGAGGCTGGCTTCTGCCTGGAGGCTGGGCTGCCCAGCCACAGATGCCCTTGGTTCTCCCGTGGGCCAAATCAAACACACTCGTCCCGGGCCATGTGCTGGGTCCCATGCTGACACCTCACTCTGGGACACAGGACGACGTTAGAGAGAAAAGACCTTTGCTCACCCAGCAGGGCCACATCTATATCTTCCTCCCCACCCCAACCCCACTCTGTTTCTAATCCTCCACATGGTGCTCAAGGGCTGTGCACACAGGCCTCTGTCCAGGGACGTCACCCTCTGCCTGCGCTTCTCCTGGGGTGGCAGCAGACCCACAGCCAGGGTGGAGCCTTGGCCACAACAAAGTCCTTTGCACAGACCTGGCTGTGCACAGACCTGGCTGAGATTCCTTCTGGAAGTTACCAGGATTAAAGAGCACAGACCCAAGACACACATAGTCCCACTGGGGCCTGAGACATACATGACCCTCGGTGTCTCTTTACAGCCTGTAATCCCTGCACTCTGGGAGGCTGAGGCAGGAGGATTACAAGTTTGAACCCAGCTTGAGCAACTTAGCAAGACTCTGACTCAAAATAAAAATTTTTTAAAATATTTAAAGGGCTGGGAGTATAGCTCAGTGTGAAGGCCCTGGGTTCTCGTACTGCTGCAAATAAATACATGCATACATACACATACACATAGACAGACAGGAAAACAAGGGCCCGCAAGATCCAGAAACACGGCTGTGGCCCCAGTTCAAGCGGCAGCAGAGAGAAGGCAGGACGGCAGCCCCACCCCCACCCCCGCTCCTATCCCCATGGAGCTGCCTGCCCGCTCACGCTCTGGCCCCAAAGGGACAAGCACAAGTCTCCCTTTCTCCCCGCTCCTGTGGCTCCCACAAGGGGTGAGCTGCCTGCTGTCTCCAGACACCGGGGAGGACGCACAATCAGCGAGACTGTGCTGCAGGGAGGGGCGCAGGCCCACGGCAGGGCTGCCGCGGACAACTTCCCAGCACCTGGAGTAAGGCTCTTCCTGAACACGGATCAAGAACCACATCGGTTCTGTCCGCACCGGCCAGGGTCGGGCACTGAGTGACCCTAACCCCCACCACAGGTACAAAGGTGCACACACATACACACACACACACAGATGCATGCACACATGCACGCGCACACACACACAGTGCCCCAGCTCCAGCCACACATACCCGACAGCAGCGTCCACTCCACCTGCACAGTCAGGTCAGAAACAAGGTCTTGAGCACAAGGCTAAAGGGTGATCTTGTGCAAGGGACCTTGGCGCTGTTCCCTGGGCAGGAGATTTGTTGTGCAAAGAGGGGGCGGGGCACAGTGACAGGGACCTGCTGAGCAAAGTCTTTGCTTCTGAGGACAGGGCAGCACCATGCCTCAGCAGGAGGGGCCTGACCCACAAGACCAGAGCAGTGCGTGACAAGAGGAAGCTTAGTGTATAAACTAAGTCCAGCCAGAGCCACGCCACAAAGTAAGTATGAAAAAGTGGTGTTAGTGACCATCTCAACTCGGCACGCTAGGAAACAGAATGAAAAAATACTCTGGACTTCCAATTCTCTTGGTAACCTCCTGAAAGGGAGTGTTACATCTGACAATTATTAAACAGCGCTGGGACAGAGCAGTGCACCCAAGCTCTCCGTGATCTTTAAACCAGTCTCATCCCTGGGATTAAATGTCACAGAGGAGCCCCAAAACTCCAAAGTACAAGGCACAGGAGCATGGCTTCTGGTCTGCTTGGTCACTAACACGCACAACCAAGGTCTTCCGAAAGTAAAGACACAGAACTGCCACTGGACACAGCAAGCCCATGTCTGGGTGACCCTAATGCCACAGCAGGGACGCCAACAGGCCTTTCTGCACCCGCACACTTCACAGTGTCACTTGTGGAGTCCCAAGGGCACAGGTCTGTGGGCATGCCCTGGCAGAGGATCCGCCACAGAACATGACTCTCCCCCCAACACATACCAACCACATGTGGACCAACCGTGAAGACAGTGTGCCAAGCAATGTAACCCAGCCACACTGAGAGGGAGAGGGCCTCCATGACCCACTTTTGCACAGCACGCAGCGTGGTCAGAGTCACTGCCTGGGAGCAGACGGGAGGCTGCAGGGGTTGGGGCAGGGGAGTGGCAGCTGCTCCTCGGTGGGCATAGTGCCCGACAAGGAGCACGGGGACACTGAGAGGGACAGTGGCAATGGCTGCAGCCACAATGCACTGAGCTGTGTACTCTAGATGCCTCCAATGGGGACACTTACGTTCCAGACACTAAACCACGGCTTAACAACCAACAACCTGCTCAACCCATGCGGCCTGGCCACTGGCTCCTCGCGCTTGTTTTCAGGGCAGTTCTCTTGCAAAGGAGCCTAAAACACATCCCCAGCTGGTACTTACAGTACCAAGTGTGGGAGCTGAAGGAAGTGAGCGAGCCCTCTGCAGAGGCACAGACAGCTTCACCCTGCACCACATCTGAGCACTCCGGTCACAGTGAGCTGCACTGTGATGGCCCTGAGAGAAAATGCTGCCGAGTGACGCCATAGCTGTCTCAGCCGGAGCACACACGCTGCACCGTGACACAGGATGAGAGCAGTGTGGACTCTTCCTCAGCACACCCCCTTCTGCGCAAGGACACGTGACTGTAGCAATGCCAAACACACGGAAAGCGATGCTGGTGAGCAAGGAGAGGCAAAGGGGGCAGGCACGACACCATTTGTGGGAACTTGAAAGCACGCCCTGCAAACGTGTGCAGACACACGCTGAGTGCACACAGAGGACACCCACAGGACTCCAACCCGCTGCTGAGAGGGTGGCGAGCAACTGGGGACAGGGACGCGGTCGGGCTGCACGAGGGTGCCACCCGCCTTGGCTCATCAGGACACCCGAGTACACCTAGTGCTCCAGTGTCATTAGGAGGGTCACTCTGTCACCTGGAAAACAGCTGAACAGCCCCTCAGTAAGCGAAACGACTCTCAGTCCCATGCGAAATGACTGAAAACACAAACGCCCAGCTGGGGTGACGGTGACACGGTCCCAGGGGACATGGACACCTGAGCCCTGCATGCTGCTAACAGGGTGTAAAGTGATGTTGCCAGTATAACAGGGCTGCAGCTCTATAAACAGAATTCTAAAACTCTAAACAACACATGTATGATGGGTGGGTTTACAGTTGGAAACTACACCTCAACAAAACTGTGTTTTTTTAATGTGTCCTTGCTTGGGCAATCATCACCCAGCTCCAGTCAGTTATTTAGGAGACAGATCTGAAACTGAAACAACGCAAAGCCACTCCAAGGATGCAGCAGAAGGCCCCCTGAGACTCGGACCCTGCTCCCCATACCCCAGAACACAGCTCCCGACCTCGACCCACAGGCTTCACCCACATGCTGAGAAGGAGCAAAATGTCACCCAGAAAGCACCACTGTCCCCTTCCCACCTCCGAGCCAGCCCCATCCATGTGGAGACAGCGTCCCACCCCAGGCAGAAGGCTCAGGCCCGAGACTCCCATCTCACAGCTGCTTCCTGCACCTCTGCATGACCAGCGCCAGACCCAGCTTCCCACAACCTCCTCCTTGGGTTTGGAGAATCTGCCCAGTGTCACAGGAATGGCAGAAGCACACACACACCTTGGCTCACCTCGTCTGCCTGGTTCACCAGGACTCCTCAGCAAGCCGCAGTGTGGGTGGTGGGATACATGGCCCCACACATCCCCTGGGGGTACACTTCCCTCCAGGCACCTCCAGGAAGCACTGGAACTGTCCTTGTGAGTTTTTGTAGAGGTGCAGAGACCAGTACAGCACAACAGTCACCTCCGCACACAGGCTGCGCCAGAGTGGCCGGCCAGCCTGCCCCCAAGATGCTCCAGCGCTCCTTCCTGGAGAGCGCAGGTGGGACCCCTGCTGAAGTGCAGGCCCTCTGTCTGCTACAGACAGATGGGCCAGGGAGTGTCCAGCACAGGTAGAAGACCACCCGAGTCTCTCGGGGAGGAGTCAGGAGCCCCAACCCAAGAGAAAAACCAACAGCACCTTACACAACATCACAGCACTCAACGAAAACAGAGAAATTACACTTCCACGTCAGAAGTGTAATTCCGCTGCCTCTCCAAGGGATCTCCTGCGTCCCTGAACACAGCCTTCCGTTTAATGAAGGGGTATATTTAAGTAAATTGCACCAACACCGTGGAAGTCACTCCTGTGCGTTTCCAGGGAGGGGTTCCTGGTGAACACAAGAGTGCAGATTTGAGGAACGGGTAACTGACCCGTATGAAACTCAGTATGGCGCCTGCCCAACGCGGCACTGGGCCCTAGAGGGACAGCACATCCCTTCTGTGCTGACTTCTGTGTTCTTCTTCCAAGCTGAAATTGAACCTTCCGCTTTTGGCATGCACAAGCATTCCCCCAATCCGCTGTCAACAAATCATTCTGCCCACCCCTTCTGTAAGAGTCCACTGCTCCTTTGTCTGCCTCAGAGGGATCCTGCACGCTTCTGCAGCCCTCCCATGCCTGCAATAAAGGCCCTTCCCCCTTCTTTTCCTTTCTGCTCTTGCTTCTCTATCATGCCAAGGACAAACCTAACAGTAATGGCAGGAACAAAGGTGGCCGGGGGCAGGCCGTGTGGCCACTGCCCAGGGTGGGGACAGCTGAAGGCTGACGGCAGGCAGGGCCCTGGCCCCGGGGAACCTGGCCTCACAGACCCACATTGGGTCAAGTCTCCTAACAGCGTCTTCTAGGTTCATGAATCGAGGTAAACTCACAGGGCAGCCTGGTGTGCTCTGGGTTGTTGGTTTGCTTTCTTGGTTAGGATGCCAAGCAAAGTCACCAGAAGAGGACATCGCATGGCAGCCACGATGCCACCGTCCCATTACCCTGGCCTACAGGCACAGCCTCTGAAAACTGTAACAGACACTCGCCTGTCTTCCGCTGGTCCGGTCAGGAAACTGCACCCTGAGTTCCCTCCACATTACCCCTGGAGCTGAGCATTTAGCAAAACACAACTACCGACTTCACTGAAGGCGGTGCTGAAGGGGCAGCGGGCCCGCTCAGGAGCTCGGAGGCAGTACTTCTTGGCTGTGGACTCAAACCCACCCTCAGCCTCCTTTACCAGCAGCGAATAGAATTGGCTCTCAAAGGTTGGTGGCAATCCTGCAGGTGACAGGTCCACTCTGGGCCATCTTCCTGCTGTTACTGCTGCCATAGGAGGCAGCAACATGACCCCCGTCCCCTCTACAAGTGGCCCCTGCCTCGGCTGCACTGCACCCACAGCCTGCGTCTCCTTGCTACGGGTCCGGGCCTGCTTGCACACAGACAGAAACACACCCACTCACACACAGGCAGAGACGCAGAGAGGGCTTCAGAGAGGGCTTCAGGAGATAGCCACCTGCACCTGTCACCAGGCCGCCACACCCGGGTTGCTCACCTGTGCATGTCATACCCTCCCTGGGCATCACTGGGGACAAAATGTTCTCCCTCAACCCTGAACTTAGGCTTGCAGTGGCCGACAGGATGTCAAAGACACAGCTTGGTTGGGTCCAACTACTCAGCAGGTACTTGTGTGGCTGGTGTGTCCTCTTGAGCACTTGTCCTCCACCAGGAGAAGACAGTGGCCCTAGAGCTGCCGGGCCTTTCATCTAAGAGACGACAGGTAGGAGAGCAGACACAGACAAGAGCCCCACGGGTCTGAAGGCGACTGATGACCACAGCAAGAGGTTGCCACTGGGGCTTGGGGTCTAGGTGACACCTAGCTGATGGACACTAAATTCAAAGACGTGAATGCCCAACAAATACTGACAGGCAGGGGAATCCGGGTCACAGCAGAACTGTGGCAGAATCTACCAACTTGCACACGGTGCAGACAGCCCAGGGCAAAGGCGTGGACCAAGTCGGGAGAAGAGTAGGGGTGCGGGCTCTTCTGTTCCACATATGAAAGTGGCAGCTCTGCCTGTAGGACACCCCCAGATGCTCTGCAGAGCTGCACACCCGCCCTGGCCTCCTCAAAATGCCTGCAGTTTGTGCTCCCCAGCTGCCAGGTGGCGCTGCACCCTCACCTCACAAGCCGGCTCCTGCCTAGTCCAGGCCGCCTTGGCTCTCGGTGTACCTGGCCAGCTCCCAAATTCTGAGTCCCTGAGGAGTGGCCTCCTGCAAGATGCACAGCTTTCATTCAGCCTTAGCCAAAGCTCACCTACCTCTTCCTTCCCATTTCACTCTAGCTAAGGCATCTGGTGACACCTGTGCCAGCCTCCCACCCTAGCAAATGCCCAGGGCCCCAGATGCACACGTCAGGCCTCTTTGTCACCCTAGGACATGTGTTAGGTCAGCGGAGGGCACGGCAGAGGGCCCAGCCCTGCCTGTAGCCTGTCATGGGATCCAAGTGCTACTGAGGGCAGAGAAGCTTCCCAGGGCCTCGGTGGCCCAACCACCTTGCTGCACACAGGAAAAAGAACTGCATCGCTCAAGACGGCAAAGGGGCAAGGAGGTAAAGGGGTGGGAGGAGGGCTGGAGGAGGGGGGAGAGAAAGAGCCGGAGGGGAATAGGGAGAGGAGGGAGGGCTGGACATGGAAAACAGAGGGCACCTCGGGTGTTCCCCTGGGATCAGCACACTGGGGCCCTAATATCCAAGCAGCAGCCAATCCAGCCACCTTTGCTGGGTGAGGCCCACAGCCTCCCAGGCCACCTCTGCTGGCTCCAGCCGGACAGGACCTCTGGGACCAGACTGCTGAGGCGGTGTATTCCTAGGCGGATGTCTAGGAAACGTGAAGACCAAAAGTCCACGTGTGGCACTCCCTGCTTCAGTTCGGAACTGGTAGGGGCCCCAAGGCTGGGTCCTCGACTCCAGAACCCATGGCCACACCCAGCAGATGGCCAAGTATCAAAGCCAGTGACAGGCAGGGACGGAGCTGGAGAACTCACTGTGGGCTGCAGTGGCTGGGGTGGCTTCAGGGTAACAGGACTGAGGCCGAGCGGGGGGCGGCAAGGCCTTCCAGCACACATTGAGCCTGCCCATGCCACACAGTCCAGGTGTCTGATAGGGAGCATCCGCATCCCTGCGTGCCCACCTTAGAGACCGGGAACACGGCCAGAGCCTGGCGAGTGCCCACTGCCCACCCCACGATCACACCATCAGTGCTGCACCTGCCCCGTGAGCCCCAGAGCTGACATGCCTCAGGCCTCCCGGGAGGCCGAACTGCTCCTCCCGGTAACAGTCTGGTCAGGCTGAAACAGGAAGAGAGGGGAGACTGCCACAGAAAAAGTTCATGGCATGGTGCCTGAGAGTGCTGAGGGCCTCTGTCTACTGTCTGTTTATAAGCCATGCGTGTCTGCTGAGGACTCAGCAGCACCATCAGAATAGACAGAGCAGGACCAAACACCATACCTGGTGAGAGACAGACGGCAGGAGTGTGCGGAGAGTGCAGGTTCACACACTGGAGACCCAAAGAATCCAGCTGAGGTCCTGGACCCCATGACAAGGTCCTGCGGCACAAGTTCAGCGGCAGACCTAGAGCCCGTGACAATGCCCGTCATGAGTCCAGCTGGAGGCCTAGAGCCCACCACGATGCCTCATGCAAGCACATTTCATAGTTCTGCTCTGGGAAGGCCCAAAGGTCAGTGGTGGAAGCTAGAAAGTCAGCACCAGTTAGGTGAAGGATCGGTGTCAGCAGACTGAGGGATCTGTACTGGAGCCAGGAAATGATGCTCAAAATAAGGACCAGAGCTCCCCCTAGAAGAATCACAGCCATCCTTAGTGACAGCAAGGTCCTGAGCTCCTCCAACGATGAGAACAGCTGAGTTCATACTAGGAAAGCCAAAGTAACAAGCTTCTCCAGAAGCAACAGCACACCATCTTCCCCTCTGAAGCCAGGAAGCAACACTCAAAGTAAGGAGCAGAGCTCCCCAAAAGCGAACTGCAGCCCTCAGCAACAGCGAGGACCTGCGCTCCTCTGATGATGAGAACAGCTGAGTTCATATCAGAACAGTGAACAGAACAAACCTCTCCAGGAGAATGAACCAACAGTGCACCATCTTCCCCTCCAGTTCTGCTTTTATTCTGCAGGCAACAATCCTCAGGTGGACTCTCCATACCAGCACTGCGCTGACCCAATCCAGCTAGGTGTCACAAGCTGCCCATCAGTTAATCCATCACAGCTGTGCACATGCGCACACCTGGGCTGTCAGATGCCTGCCTGTTCTAATTTAAATTAACTCACATCACACAAATGTAAAGCATGGTTCCCTAGAGCAGAGCTACCTGCTAGAGGAGCCAGCGAGGACAGCCAGGGCCAAGAACTCACACATGCTCAGGGTGGGGGTGTAGGAAGGAGCCAGGCCTGTGCCAAGCAGGCTCCACTGTTCTAGCGTCCAGGTCCGGGGTGGCCAGTGACAAAATCGTCCATTTGGTTGCTGAGCTTCTCTTTCAGATATGCTTAGGCTCTGTCCTTATAGATGCGGTCTGTTGACCAAAAGATGCCGCAGGCCAGCCCCAACCTGCAACCAGGGGCCAGAGATGGCTAGGAGCCCTGGTCTCTGACTGTAGATGCATCTCTCTCTGCAAGGCCAGGGGTGTGGCCCGTGGGTATGACCTGTGGGCGTGGCATGTGCAGGGGCCCATGGGGGTGAGGCCCACAGAGGACACAGCTGCCCAGGATGCTCCTCTCTGGTGCCATCTCTCCACACTGCCTCCCTTCCTGGGCACTTAGAGACTTGACAGTTGACTTCAGCACCCCAACAGTTGTCCAATAAACATTTCCTGATGAATAAAATTTGTTCTTCAAAGTCATCACCATTCAAGCAGTCTACGACCACATGGGGCTACTAATATATTTCCACAATGCAAAGGTTCTTTGGGAGCTCACTTAAGAGTCTCTGGGTTTTCTAAGTATTTTTACAAAATATGTCACTTGCTCTCCCAGTGAGTCCCATATTCAAGTGTGGGAAGCAGATCTGCCTCACCAGTAGCTCCACAGGCCTCCAGAGCCTGCTGGCCCCTTGGCACCACAACCTGCAGCTCCAGCAGATCCCAAGACTCTGCCAGCCCTGCCACCCTCGGGAGGCAGCACAGAGACCAGAGGCCCCTGCACGGGCAGGATAGCAGAGGATGAAAAGGAAGAACAGCTCCCTACGAACAAGGGAGGGCAAGCAAGAGGAAGGTGAAGCACTTCTGGGAGATGGCCGCAAGTGTGCCCGTGGAAGGAAGAACAGAGTGAAGCTGGAGCCACCAGGGGAGCTGAGCCCAGGCTCAGGGGCTGCAGGAAGGAGGGGGAGGGGTCCACCCAGCCACAAACCTCCCCTGCCACTGGACAGCAGCAGCAGCCAGTCCTGCAGGACAGGGAGGAGGCCGGAGACTGCAGCCCATAGTGCGCCTTGCTTGCACCTTCCTCTGTGGACACACAGACGGTGGAGTTTGACGGAGAGATGAGAGTGGTGAGCAGGCAGGGGTGAGTCAGATAGTAAGTGCCCTCAGGCCTAGGCATGTACTTGATCCTTCCCTCATCCCTGGAGGTAAGGCACTCTGGGTCTGGCTGACAGAGACAGTATGATTATCTGTTTGGGTTACCAAGATAGCCACTCCCTAAGCAAAAAGCAGGCGCTGTTAGAAGGGTTTCTCTCAGGTCACAGCAAGAGCCCTGGTCCCTGACTGCAGATGGGATGGAGAGTAGCTCGGAGGCAGCGCACTGACGTCCCTGGGTTCAATCCTCAGCACCACAAAAAATAAAAAAGCAACAGTAACAGGGAAAGATGTTTGACCTCTGGCACACAGAGGATCATGCACACGCGTGCTGTACCTCCCTGCTAATCCCTGGGTGCTGTCCGTGTGGCCCCCACACTCTCCCATGCTGCCTGAACAACAGGCAACAGGACCCAGGACCACGTCCACCGAAACTGAAGTCCCCACCCTCAAGTCTCACCTGCACCTTCACCTGCATGTGGCTATGGGGAAACCCGGACACCGCCAGCCCTGTACGTGTTTGCAAACACCAAAGACCATCTACTCTCCACCAGACAGGAATTCATTAACCAGCTGTGGCTCTTGGGAGCAATAAGTAATAGTCCCCAATGAGGCTGAGGCAGGACAGCGACAGGTTCAGGCCCATCCTGGGCAACTAGGTGAGCTCATCTCAAATTACAAAAGGGCTGGCCTGCAAAGGACTCAGTGCAAAGGCCCTGGGTTCCATCCCCAAAGGAAAGGAAAAGCAGAACATGACCGTCCCACGCTAAGAGAGAGGTCTCCACTACAGGTCACCGAGTAGAAAAGATGACGGGGGTCTGCCTCGTGTCCCCACGTGGGGATGGGACGCACTGCACACGCGTGCAGAGAAGAGCTTCAGAGAGTCGCAAGGAGCATGGCTCCTCCCCACAGAGGACAGAGGCCCCATGCCTCTGTGCCACCGCCTTCCTGCCAGGCACCTGTGAGCTCAGCTAGGAAGAGGTGGGGGACAGGTAGCGAGGAGCAGCAGGCCCAGGGGGAGGGGCTCACTGTGAAAGGAGGGCCCTCGCACTGCATGTCACAATCCCCGCAGCCCATACGACGCCCAGAACAAAGGCAGGGAGCCCAGATCTGACGCCTGGCTCCCCTGCCCACTAGCACGGCACTGCCCAGGTGGATAAGCCCTCCGTGCCTCAGTTTCCCCCATCAGCGGAGATGATGATGAGATGCTGTGCTATGTCACCCATCCCAGCCTGGCCTTGCATACTGCACATCAGGGGCCAGCAAGCCCAGAGCCAGCAGGCAGGGGCCCCACACTGCCCCATCTTCTCCCCACCCCAACCACTGTGCACCTCCCAGGATGGTCAGAGCGGGTGCAGGCCATGCAAGCTGGAATGATGCCTGCCAGACATCAAAACCTTGATTCAGATGCATAACTCCAGGCAGGAGGAGGGTCAAAGTACACCCAGCACCTGAGAAAGCAAATCACCTGTTGGGAGCCTTGCAGTAATCTCACTTTACAATTTGTCAAGAGTTCTGGAGGCATAACTCGACCCAGTCATCTAAGGAGGGAAGAAAAGAGGGAGACCCAGCACATTTGAAGCCACAGAGGGGCATCTCTGTGCTTCTGCGAGGATTCAGGATTCCACATTAGCTCTGGATCTCTTGGGGTTCCCCTGGGCTCCAGGAGCAGCATGAGGTGTCCGGAGCTTTCTGGGCAAGATTCATGCACCGGAATCCTCAGGTGCCTGAACAGGACCAGGACTAAGAACCAGGCTTCTTGGGAGTTCAGTGCTTTGTGGCCCAGACAGCAGACAGGACAGAAACGCACTGGCTCAGCCCAGCGTCAGACGTGGCTGCCTCAGGGAGGAGGAGCGACAGGCCAGAGCAGGCACCACCACAAGCACTCCACGCAGGTGTGGACTGGAACCCCAGGGCCCGAGCCCTGTAAGGAAAGGGCAAGGGTCTGTCTGACCCTGTGCGTCACACCTGGAAAATTCCTCTCTGACTCGCACCAGCCAAGGCTCTGAGAATGCAGGGTAAAGATGTAACCTTAGACAGACAGCAGTCAGAGAGGCCAGGGAGCCGCAGAGACCAGCTAAGCCACTGCCAGACCTGGGATGGGAGGGGACGGCAGTCAGGGCCCCGGCCCATCAGCACCACTACAGGTGTCACTGATGGGGCACAGCGGCCTTTGAGTGCCCACACCTGTCCACCATCAGTACAGCAATTTCCTGCCAGGGCCCACAGACAAACTACCAGGCAGCACAGAGCAAGAATGAAACCACCTCTCCTCGATCACTTCTTCCAGCCAGGCCACAAAGAAAACAGAGGATGCCCAAGGCGGCCACACTTACCACATGGGTTGGTCCGAAGGCACTGGCCTGGGCACAGCTGGGGCCCAAGCTGGGCCCCCACAGGCTGCCCTGGCTGGCAAACCAGTGCCATGTCGGGCACAACTCCTCGGCAGCTCACGGAAGACGACGTCCTGCATGGACACCCAGCTCGGGTGCCTGCTCTCCAAGCCTGCCTGGCACTTTCTGAGCTGCCTGTTGGGGCAAATCCTGAGGCTGCAGGAGCTGCCCAGCAAGCACAATGTGTTACGTAACCAGGCAGCTGGGCGTCCTATCGGCTCATCTCACCCAGCCACCCCAAACAGCAGTGACGCACCCAAACTGCGATACCTCCTGGCCAGGGTGCAGGGCAGGGCCTGCTGACAGCGGCACTCGGCTCTGCCGGAGTCGAAGTGGAACAGGCGTCCCTGCTGTCCTGGGCTCGCTGGGCAGTGGGGGCACTTGGGAGGCTGCATGCCAGCGCTGCCCCGGGACTGCACTGGCAGAGGCTCGGGCCCACACACATTCCCAGGACAGAGCAGGCGCCAGGAGAACACATGTTTTCACGTCGTGTCCTCTCTGTGCAGCTGCTGCCCCCTGGCATGCTGCCCGTAGCCCTCAGCCTAAAGGGTGCACCCCTGCTGGGGTTCCCTCTACCCAGCGTCTTCTGCTGCCCCACTCTTGCTAGCTGCCCATCCTCTCTACCATCCCCGTGCCCCACCTCCCACCCGCCTGCACATTCAGAGCAAGGGGAACCTGTTTAACATGCTGGATGTTCCTGGATGGCACCAGCTCAGACGTGGCTGGACTCCCAAGGGCAAGGTCACATGCTTGGATGGAGAGGGGCACAGCTGTGACCCCAACACCAGCAGGAGGCCCTGCCCACCCCTAACCTTGGGCAGTGCCCTCCTGTGTCCCTGCTCATCATGGCACCAACCCTGGTACCCACCTACCTTGATACCCACCAGCACACCCACCCCTCCAACCAGATGCCTCCTAGGGAACCTGAGGCAGAGAACCTGAGGACCCACGGGTCTGGCAACAACTCTGCCACGCAGTGCTCAGCGATTTTAATCACAGTGCTGAACCTCTGCGATTTAGCCCATTCACCTAGGAAGGGACACAGTACTTATGGCAAGACATATTCACTCAACAAACATTCCGCGAGCATGGGCTACAGGCAGGGCCACCTTAGGCACTGGATCTTGGAACACACAGGTCTCAGAGACACATAAGGTCCTTGCTATGGGAGGACTTCATACTTTCTGCATGCCAGAAAGGCAAAATGTAACACAGGGTTGCTCTGAGAAAGGAGAGGCTGGAAAGGGACTGAGGAAGGGTGAGGGTCAAAAGCTTCACTTGGGACCGGGAGTTTAGTTCACAGGCATAAGTGCCTGCTTCGCAAATGAGAAGTCTTGAGTTCAATCTCTGGTACACACACACACACACACACACACACACACAAAAGCTGCACCTGATGCAGTGGCACCTGGAGATAGGAAGTAGGGTCTTGAGGCACGTGGGGCAAGACCATACATGGGTGCACAGAGCAGGGAAGAGGCTAGGCCAGTGCCTGGGGTGCTGGGGCACCAGCAAGGACAGCAGGGCTGCTGGAGCGAGTGGCCAGGAGGGGATGGCTCAGAAGGACAAGAGGGCATGGGGCCACTGGGCACAGGAAGGGCCCTAAGGGCTAGAAGGGAGTTAAACACTGGCTTTGCATCCCAATCCAGCTCACGCAGCTGGATGAATGCAGGCTGGTGAGGAGCCCCTGCCTCCTTTGGGCCGGGGACCACTGTGGCCTGGACCAGGGAGCTGCTGTGGAGCTGTGAGCAGCAGCTGAATTTCAGACATGCTCCAAGGACAACAGGGCTGACAGGCTGTTGCTGACTGGGAGACAGAGGAGGAATGAATGCTGCAGATGCCACCAGGGTCAAGTCACCCACAGCAGACCCAGAAGAGAACCAGAGCAAGAAAGTGGGTAAGGAGGGGCACAGAGACATGGCCCAGGCATGCAGGGAAGGCACCTGTGGAGGAGCCAGCGAGAGACCACAGCATACTTCCAGCTAAGGTCAAATTGTGCAGGGAACTGGTTCCATGTCTCCAGGTCGCAGGCAGGGGGCATGAGGCATGGTGCACAGGTGGAGAGCAGCGTGTGGCCCATCAGGGTTGGTGAGGTATGCAAGGCCCCACCCAGGCTGAAGCCCAGGCTGGGGCTGTCCCAGCCTGTGTGGCCAGGAAACCTCAACACTTGACCCTGGCCCAGAACAACGAGGAGCTGCTAGCAGCAAATCTGCATATTTTGAAGAATTACTGGGCATTATGTCAAGCAGTCTTTGGCCTTCGCAGCTACCCAGGAGGTGCTGCCCACATCTCAGAGATCAGTGGCTGACATGGCCACAGAAGAGTCACTGGCAGGCCAGGTGCTGGGCACGAAGTTCCCCAAGCCCACAGCCCAGGCTCCTCTGCACTCCGGGGTCTCCCAGTCCCTCCAGTCTCCCTCCCTGGCAGAGCACCCCCATACCAGTAATGGTGCAGGCATCCCGGTACCCTCTGCAGCCAGCTGCATCATCCAGAGCCTCGCTCACGTAGTGTTCCTCGGGGAGGCCCGGGCTGCAGGCTAGGACCGCATGGCTGCACACCTCCGAAGCGGGCACGGAGCTGGCTGAAGTGTCGTCGTGCAGAGCTGTGGCGTCCAGCTTGGCAGGTTTCAGGGGGAGGTGCCCACTGCCATCGGAGTCCCCACTGCCAGAGTCCGGGACAGGCAGGCAGACAGTCCCCAGGAGGTGTGGGGTGCCTGCAGGGGTGGCTTAGGGGGAACCTAGGAACAAGGGAGAGGGACAGGCATGATTACGAGGCCTGTGAAAACAGTCTGGACAAAGTCTAGAAAACACGACGTCCATTCCCCCAGCAAACCCTGAGAAGCATCCCTTCTCGAGGTGTCTCCAACATTGGGCCTCAGTTTCAGGAAACGGAACTGCAGGGACGCTGCCTTCAGCAAACCAAAGCACCTATTAAAACCCACCTGGAGTGGTTGTAAGAAAACAACCTGAACAGCCCCAGAGCACCGACACTGAGGCCAGGGCATCAGGCACAGCCACGGCCACTGCACAGTGTCCTGGGGACACCACTGATGTACCGCTATGGGACGCTTGGTGCAAGCAATGCTGGGTACGAGAACTCACAGAAGACATATTTCCCTTACATACTTCCAGACTGCTGAGAACTCAGACGCGTGTCCACCTGCACAGAGGGGCATGACAGGGGACTCCTCGGGGAAGCTGATGGAAACCAACCCGCTGGGCACCATGAGCCCAGGACAGAGGGCAAGCCTTGGTCCAGTGGGTCCCGCCTGCGCTCTCCAGGGCCACTGCCACCCCAGCCACCTGGTGAAGCAGCTCGCACCTCCACTTAAACCTGCCTGGGCCCAACGACGGAGGGTGGACAGGGACACTGCGCAGGCCACTGAGCAGAAGCTGCAGGTGGCACTGCGTCACACACATTGGGAGGCATCGGGGCCCTCGGGACACAGAGCAGGCAGCCTGCAAGAGTCGGGACACACATGCTCTCAGGGGAGTGGGAGAGCACCCGGGGCTCCCTGCCTGGTCTAGGCGGGGGGCCGGAGTCTGCGCTGCTTTCCGGCCCCTAGCACACAGAGTCACCACACAAACCGGGGCAGCGCTCTGGGCCTTTCGTGAGTTCCAGGGGTCCTGGAACAAAATAGTCTGAGGCCCACTGCTCCAGCAAATGGTTGGCAAGAAAGTGGGAGAGGGCAGGGGTGCACTCAGTGGTGGAACACGCAAGGACCCCTCACTGGGGGAAGTGGGAGGCTAACAGGTAACTGATCCAACATTTCAGTCTAACAAAACCACAGCCGTGCACCCACAACAGTTTCCTCGACAAGACCTTCCGACAGCTCCTCCTGAGGAGCGCCCAGCCTGCCCACCACACGGAGCAGAAGGAGAGAGAGCGGGTAGCTGGCAGGTCCCTGTGGAAGGCAGTGACAAGCGCGGCGTGGAGACTGAGCCAGGTCAGCCCGGCGCAGCAGAGCTCTGGTGGGCGGCAGGCGCAGCCTGACCCAGGATGGGGATTCCCTGGGGGAGGCTAAGGAGAGGGGCGCTGCCAGAGTGGCCTCGGGGGCGAAAGGGACAGGTGGCGCATGTCGGGCTCTGACCTGCGGACTGGACTGGGCATGGGGACACTGCCACGCTGCATGTGTAGTCTCCGCGCAGAGGAGACAGTGCGCGGGGTGTGGAGCCCAAGGAGTGGCAGAAGTCCCTGGAACTGGGAAAGTGCACTCACCAGGCTTCCAGGAAGGGGAAATGGGGAGACTGAAGCAGGAATACAAACAGACACACAGCCGCCCACGGGCGGAACTGCCTGCTGGGGACGCACAGCTCCCACCCTGAAGGCTCCACACCAAGACTCAGCCAGCGCTCCTGAGAGGAACAGGCTCCTCGGCTAGGCAGGATTTAAATCCAAAAGACAGGAATCTCAATGATCTAATAAACCTGAACTGGGAGATAGAAAAGCATCCCATTCTAAACCCCACGCAAGTGCCAGGGAGGGCGCCCGCTGGAGAGTTCGGGTGATGCCTGTCGCAGTTCCCGTCCAAAGGAGCACAACAGGCACAAGAGCGTGCGCGCGCGCGCCCACACACACACACACACACACACACACACACACACACGGCAGAAAGCCACTGTCAGTGCTCAGACTAACAGTCACCCTGCCTCACCAGAGCAGTGGGCACTCCAACCCCATCTCACAGGCTCCGCCCACAAACAGCCCAGCACACGGAACCCAGCAGTGAGGACACTCAGCAACATGCAGCCGGCACCAGAATGCAGCCAGGATGCCTGAGTTCCTGTCCAGATGGTGGCCAACCAAGATCCATGACCCTAAAGCAGACAGCTCAAAGGACATCAGTGTCCTTCCCTGGCCAACAAGGAGCCCACCTCCAGACACCAGCAGTGATTAAAAAAATTTTTTTAAAAAGCTGTCAGACCGAAAAAGATGAAAAACTTGTAACAAGGCAGTAACAAGGCACACCTGTAGCCCAGCTATTTGGGAGGCTGAGGAAGGAGAGTCTCCTGGTGCCGGCCTGGCATCACAGCAAGACCCCTACCCCAGAGGGGGAGGTGACTATGCTCAACGTGGCAAATGTCTTAGGAAACGCGTAACCTTATGAATTATTGCAGGAAAAGAAGGAGTACAGAAACGCACATGGCTCTTTGGCCAACAGGAATGCGTCAGCGATGTTTATCTTGTGAAATGCTACAAACAAGCCCACATGCAGCTCAGGAGACCAAGGCGCCAACAACGGTGCAGCCAGGGAGAGGTCGAGTGTGCCACCACCCAAAGCAGGCTCCAGAGACACCAGATGGGCGGCAGAGGACAGACTAGAGCAGCAGGCGTGTACACTGCACAGACAGACTGAGCCCTCACCTCCCTGGGTGAGGCCTCTCCTGAAACCTGAAATACCTTCACCCTTGCCAAAATGCAGCTGTTCCACTAAAAAGAAACATTCATTCAAATCCATGTTGTAGAAAAAAAGAGTTCTAAAGCCTAAGGACTTCTCACACAAGGTCTGCCCCTGGAATCTGCAGGACGGGGGGACGCTTTCAGAGCACAGCAGCAGCAAGAGCCCACTGGGCACACGGGCCACTGGGTCACTGCCACTGGGTACAGGTGATGCAGGGGTTAGACCTTCGGCACCAGCCGAGCCACTGTCTGTCCTGGTGCTGGTCTCACACACTCACCCCAGAATCTATCGCCATCAAATGAACATTGCAAGTCAGCAGAATTAGCATAAGCCCTTTTTTTTTCTTTTGGTCTTTTTGAGACAGAGTCTCACGATGCAGTTCAGGCTGGCCTTGAACTCATTATGTAGCCCAGGCTGGCCTCAAACTCACAGTGATCCTCCTGCCTCAGCATTCTGAATGCTGGGATTACAGCCACATGGCACCATGCCTGGCTAACACAAGCACTTTCTAAAAAACAAAATTCTGAAGACATCAACAAAGGCTCACTGGCACCTCAAAAGTGAACAAGAGCAGCAGTTAGGAAATCCTGAGAACATTTTATATAGCAGTAACTGGCCATTCAAAAGCCCGAACCCTCTCGACGTGAAAAGACCAACTCTCGTCAGTTAAAATCAATGGGGAATAACGTAAATTCCTAACAGTTGAAAACAGCTACGCATGCGGCACACCCAGGCTACAGATCCTGGAAAACAAGTAAATCCATGTGAGGCTACGCCCTTGCGAGAGTCCCACAGTGTCCCTCGCGCTGCCACTCCCCGTGGTCTGCACCACCTGCCTGCACTTCCAGTTCCTGCCGCTCTCGGGCTCTGACCTCGCACAGCCTCTGCCTCATCCACCCACACCACTTGTCCAAGGTGGCCCTGGCCCAGGAGCTCCCAAGTGCATAGGCCACGGCAGGGACGTCTGTGAGCCTGACAGGAACAGGACTTAGGGCTGACTCGGCCCTGTGGGCCACGCAAGAACAACGGGTTAACCTGGAGAACCACACCCTGCCAATCTCGAGGACTAGCAGATGGCACAGGAACCTGGGAAGCACTCCTGCAGGGTGCCCACCACGGCCACACGGTGCTCTGGGGGTGCCACTCGCCCCCACTCACCGCCCGCAACCTTTTCAGGGCACAGCAAGTGTGACTGGGTGGGTGTCCACTTGGAGCCAGGATGGCTCATCTACACAGTGCTCAAAAGCTGGGTGCAAGGTGCATCCCACTGTACCGAGTGTGCCCCGAGGAGCCTCGGAATTTCAGGGAAGTAGTGATGCCGCTCCCCACGGGACAAGGCTCTTGAGGGGGGCTGAGAAAGACTCTGAGACTCAACATCCACGCCGCCTGCACTGCGCACCTGCGCTGTTACTCAAACCATGCTGCTGCAGGGGACACTCAAGACCTCCTTGAGCTCCAGCATTGGAAGCAAGCAGCAGCCAGGCAGCCAGGCAGCCAGGCAGCCAGGCAGCCAGGCAGGCACCAGGAAAGAGAACACGGCAACTGCCAGTGAGCCTCACCTGCCCAGGGCCCGCACTTCCCCTGCAGGGGATGGAAGGGAGGTGCCCAAGCTTCCTGGTGGCAGCAGCAGCGGCAGGCAAGTCCCTGCAGGGCCCCGAGCCTCAGTTTCCTCTGCAGAGTGACGACCCACACAATAAACTCCAAGACTGCAGTCAAACTCCTCAAAGTTGCTCCTTGATTGTCTCAGGAGTGACTCTTGAAAGTCCCTAAAATCAATTTTGAACACAGGACGCACCTGTAAAATTATGACACTGTCAGTTCTCATGGGGAGCCCTGGTGTGCCTGGGCCATGGAAGCCCTAACCTGCACAAGCCAGCACCACCCACCCCCACACCACAGTGCAGGTCCTTAGCTAAGCATGGCCACCAATCCCACTCACTGTCCAGCACAAGGAAACGATATTCAGGAAGGCTCAGGAACCTTCCCAAGATCACAGAGCCAGCGAAGGCGAACTCCAAGCCAAGTGTGGTGGCACACACCTATAATCCCAGTCCTCTGGGAGGCTAAAGGAGGCTCACAAGTTCAAAAGCCCAGCCTGGGCAACTTAAGTGCTTTTAGTAAAATAATGTCTCAAAATAAAATAATAAAAGGGCTGCAGCTGTAGCTCAGTGCAAAGGCCCTGGATGGAGTGGGCTCAGGTCTGAACTGAGACAAGGGATGAAAACCCAGTGCGAAGTGGTTTGTGGGCCTGTGCTGCTGGCTGGGCCTCCTGCCACCCCTCTATTGACACACAAAGCGTTTCTGAGGGTTATATGGGCTCAGGAGCAAGGCCAATGGCACCCCAGCTGCTCCTGGCTCACGAAGCCAAAGGTTCCTTTCACGCAGAGGAAATCGACAGGTCCTGCCGATCCTGAAAGCACCTCCTTCTGGCTTTCCAAGTGTCCTGGGGCCATGGGTGGCAGGAGTCTTCTCAGCAGAGGAGGAGAAATTCTGCAGCCTGGTCCACGTCTTGGCAGAGAGGTGCCAGGAAAGGAGGGCAGAGGACAGAATCACTCGGAGCAGGGAGACCGCCCTGCCTGGCTGGCCGAGGCGCCAGGACCAGCTCTGTGGTTGGCGACTCGGCCCAGGGTTGGACACTTTTCGGGCTGCTTCGTCCCAAATCACTGCTGAACACAGCTCCGCTGACACAGGAGGTGCATGCAGGTCCTCCCATCTTTTCCCCTCCAGCCCTGTGTCACCACCAAGATGACCATACTCTGTCTGGGCGCAGAGTCCTCCTCTGCACAGGAAGTGCAGAAGCCCACACACATGCCCACAGCGGCCTTCCAGCCGCACCACCCCAGCTCCTGCATGGAGCCTGAGACATGCCCAGCAGGTCCTCTGCTCTTCCTGCTTCCCAGAGCAGAAAAGGTCCCTGATCCCGCCACGCACATCAATGATGTCTGGCAGCAGAGCAGGCTGCTGTGAGAAATAAGTCATGGTCCCCAGGATGAGATGCTTTCCCAGGACCAGCTAGGCTGGATGGAGACAGCCGGCAGGCAGAGCTCCAGGCCTGTGGGTGACAGGGTCAGGGCCAGAGCCAGTGACCCCAACATGCCAGCCAGATGCCACAGCTGCTGAGGCGTCTTTGCTCTAGGCAGAGGCATCTGACATGCTGCAGACAGATTCTACTCCGTGGTCCACAGGTAGTGGTTTCACAGGCTCGCACTGTGTACCCAGGACAGCAGTCTCCCGGCACAGGAGACGACACCCTCCGCAACACACAGGCTACAAGTCAGACCCCGTGTGGGGCTACCCAGGCTCGGTGGAGGTGGCAGGGCCATCCCCACAGGATGCCAGGAGACAAGCAGATGTAGTGTGACAGCTGGCAGCTGGACAAGGTGTCACACAGGCTGCAGGTGTGCAGCAACAGTGCCAGGTTGGGGACAGCAAGGCCTCTGAGAAGCAGGACCCTGTCACTGCCCAGGATGCCTGTGGACTTCCACACTCGATGCCACATACGCACACGCACATGCACATACACAAACCCTTGCCAAAACAACGCTAAGCCAAGCTTGGGAGAAGCGGCGCCTGGTATGAGGTAGTGGTGAGGGCAGGCTGGGGACAGGGGAAGGGACTTGCTCAGAGTTACCTCCACTGAGGCACATCTCAGCCTGAGCGTACTTCAACTACTGCTGCAGTACACTGGGAAGGGGAAGAGCATCTTGGCAAGGAGTATGGACCACCCACGGGACAAGAGATCAGGAGGAGCTGATCAACCACCAGTCAGAAAGCCCTTGCACTGGGGTAGCCAGAGGCACAAGGAAGGAAGGACCAGCGGTCTAAGAGACAACTCCCAGGGTTCTGCGAACTCCTCTGGAGCCGGGGCTCCAGAAGGGGAGGCGGGGCAGCAGGGATGAGCAGCAACCCCCGTCAAGCTCTATAGGGACTCCAGGATGCCCTGCCCACACACACACACACACACACACACACACACACACACACATGCAGCAAGTGCCGCCTCGCAGGCAACACTGGTCTCTGGCTCTAGAGAAGTCAATCCCCCAACCGAGGTGGAAATCAACCCACGCCACAGCAATTTCCACACCAAGACAACTGCAGAGAGATGACGCTACCCTAGCAGCCCCACCCACCCACACCTGCCCCCCAGAAATGCTGTGAGTTCAGGACAAACTCACTGCTTCCCATCCATCTAGGCCTCATGAATGAAAACTGCACTCATGTGACCACATCCCCACTCCAAAAATAACCCTGCTGCAGTGAGAGGAGGGAGCTGCTGGCCGCACAGCCTCATGCAGAGCCTCGGCTCCAGAGCGAGGGTGAGCGGAGAACACACACGGTGTGCCCTCTGCCTTACATAACCGTCCCTTGCTTGAGCCGGCAGCAGCAGATTTTTCAGCACCATAAATAGCTCTGGCCCTGCCGAGGCGCCAGGCTGAGAGGCCACGACAGCCCACCACCCCTCCATGCCCAGTGTAACCTTTGTGTACCACCCAGCATGCTGAGGCCGGTGACACGAGGTGGACAGAGTCCAGCGTAGACATAGGTCACCTAACAGAGGACACCAAGGCTGGGCAGGATGCTCCCGGGCAGTGTAGGTGACATAAAGGCAGCACATGACCCTGCCGTGGGGCGTCCCAGCACACCAGGCCAGGGGCTCTCTGAGGGGTAATGGGCCCTTGGACTCCTAATCCTGCTCATTGGGTAGATGGCCAGGCTGGTGGACAGCAGTGGAGCAGCACAGTATGACACAGCATTCCCACTGCCAGCCCCCATCAGCAAGCCAGGGGTGGAAGCTGGCTCTCCTCACATCCCAGGGCACCAGGAGGAGTTCGGGAGAGGCTGACGCCAGTCAGGGTGCACGCCCCAAGTCCCCATACAGTGCATTGCTGGGAACTGGAGACTCCAGGTACAGAGCTATGGCTCTGAGGAGAGCTGTGTGACAAAAGCCCCAAGTATCCCATGCTGGGAAGCCCAGGGCCCACTGGCACCTCCCTCTGCATGGGTACAGGGCTCAGGGCACAGAGGAAAGGGAGCTAAGGGCCAGGAGAAGTGAGCCCAGGGGGCCTCCCTGGCCCTCCAAAACCAGGCCAGAGTCAGTGCTATCTCTGCCGTGGCCCAAGCAACGGCCACCGGGCCACCACAGCCTCATACAAAGTTGGCAAAGTGACTCACAGAAGAAAGACATGGAGTCGGGTGGGACAGGAGGACACCTCTGTCTGGAACCCCACCCGAGGTACTGCTTACACTGCACTTGGAGCTTTTAAAAAATCACAAGAGCCTGAAGTGGTGATGCACACCTCTAATCCCAGCACTCCAGGAGGCTGAGGCAGGAAACCCACAGCAGTGTGGGGCCCACACCGCCTCTGCAGGCCACTGATCAGTGACCTGAGTGGAAAGCAGCCTGTCTGCAGCTGGTTTCACTCGCGCACAGGCAGACCCGCTGGGCAGGGAGCACACCAGGGACACTGCAGCACAGTGCAGTCTTCTTGTACCAGGACTGGGCGCGAAGAGCTTCTGAACAAAGACCAGAAGCGTTAAAAGAACAAAACTACAGGAAACACAATTTTTAAGAGTGTAAGATAATAGCTCTTTGAAAATAAACAACGAAGATCTTTTCAAACTCCAGAAAAAATATAAATCCACAAACAAAATTTCTAGGTATGAAGCTTATTAAAAGAAATTCAGCAGTAAAAAGTTCTTGAAAAAAATAGCGCTAATATTCAAATAAATGAAAAGGAGAACAAGGAGGGTCCATTGCCATGTTCCCCGCTCACTGCCCAATCCTAGTCCTGATCAAAGCCCATGCCACCCAAGAATGCCGGCAGTGGCCTCACTCACACACAGGAACCTGTGGCAGAGAGAACCCCACAGCTGAATTGTTCCCTCGGCAAAGCATAACCATCCTCAGAATGGAACCTTCCTCTTAGCATCTGTAGGACACTGACACACTGGAAAGTGGAAATGTCTGACTGGGGCCCAGAAGAGACGCCCAGGATAGTGGAGGGGGCGGAGCGGGTCACAGACCTGGCAGGGAGCACACCACAGCTGCTCACACCGACACATGCAGACCGCAGGAGCCTGGTTCCAGCAGAGCCCGGCCCTGCCCAGGGCCACCAGGGCTCTGCATCCCCACCACCAGGGCCCCGCCGGCCCCCAACACGTCCAGTGCACCTGTGGCTGTCCCCTGAGCCCCACTGCAGTGTCCCAGCCTGGCACATCTCGGGGCAGCTCTGAGTACATCTCATAGCCACCTCCAAAGGCTCCTGACAGCTCTGCAACGACCATCCTGGGGGACAGAATGGCATGGTCAGCAGAAGTCGTGAGGCCCTGCACAGCCCATGTTCTGCTACACCTAACCCTCACCGGTGCTCGGGGAATGAGAATAGTACCACGCAGTACACTCACCGCACAGACGGGAGGAGGATAAGCTTCATGGGAGGAAAGTGTGTGCCTGCTGCCCTGGAGCTGACCCCACAGGCAGAGGGTGCCCTGCTGGAGAGGGGGCTCCATCTCAACAGGATTCTCCCACCACAGGCTCTGCACACACGTCACCCTCTTGTGACCCTCCTGTGACATGGGTGCAGCTCACTGTGCGCAGACCCTGCCTGTTCCATGCCCGTCCTCAGCACCTGGATACAGGCAAACTCAGCGAGGGAGGACAGCGTTGGTGACTCAGCCGTGATGCCCCAGCCTGCTGACGAAGCCACACCAATTCTCCAGCCTTTACAGTCAGTCACCTGGAAGGCCAATTAGGGCTGTAACCAGCCGGGAAGTACAGTGGGTTTCCACTGAGTCACCTGTCACATGAGGATGGGAGGGAAGGTCAGAGGGGTTCCTGGAGTGACGATTGCTTCCTGGCCAGCTTCCGAACCCATCTGTGAAACTTACCACGCTGGGGAAGGGAGAGGAAAATCTTACCAAGCCAAGGGGAACGGGAAGTATTTGTTTTAGAGCCTGTAGATGAAATAAAGCCTCATTTCCATTTCCATATCAGTTTCTCAGCGATGAACTACAGTGAAATCACAGCCCTGTGTTTTTGAAAACAGATTCTGCAGCTATGGAAACGAAGCTGTCACCACATTCTGACTGCACTGTAGACCCGCTGAGGAGAGCGTCTCGGCACGGACACAGCCGTCTTCTTTTCCACAAACACAGCTCACCACAAGCAGTGTGAAAATCCCCCAAAACTAGTTTTCTGGATAAATCACACTGCAATGAAAGTTCCTTCAACCAGCAAACCTGACATCAGATACCTACCTGTGTGGAAGGGATTCAATTCCTGATTTATTAACCCTAAGTGACCCCCAGAGGCAAGTGGCCTTCACTCAGTCTGCATGAAGGCCGATTCTGGGCTGAAACCTGGAGGAAAGGAGATTCTCTACAAAGCACGGACCCCAGCACCTGGAAAGAAGGCGACAACAGGATCCCAGCAGCCCCCACGCTGCCACAAGAGGTGGCACAGTAATGAGGAGTGTGTGGCCTGAGGGCAGAAGCCAAGAGCCTATGTACCAGGACACCCTGAAAAACTGAGGCCAGGCCAGAGCAGCACCTCCCCACCCCCCGGAAGGCACTCGGTTCATCTTTCCGTCACAATGAACCACTTACTAAAGGAGTGACCAGGCCAGCCAGTCCCACAGCCACACTCCACAGCATGGCCTTCGTGCCAGCAGCCATGATAAGCATGGCCACAAAGGCGGCGCGAGACGGGAAGTGGACACCGGAAACATGCCACCTCAGAACTGGCTGGAGTCGGCAGGGAGGACTCCTTCTTGGGGGCTCACCCCATACTGCTTTGCCAAGCCAGCTGTCACTCATGGCCTCCACAAACCTGCACTGTACCTCTCCACAGTCCACGTAGGCTGGATGCACCCCTAAGTTTACCACAGCCTGTGAAGACGGCCTGCTGCCAAGGCCACACCCTGCTGGGCTCAGGAGTCTCACCCTCTCAAGGACAGCATGGTGTTCCCTCTAAGGTGCCTCTCAATGTTTAACTGCCAGGTCTCAAAACTCAAACGCTGTCACATAAAACTGTAGCTCCCTCAGCCTCTCGCTGTGTTCCAGGTGTGGCCACACAGTCCCCCCAGCCATCCCAGGTACCCCCAACAGCAGCGCCTGCTCCCTGGCTCCCAGCTGTCCCTCCTGCTGTCCGCCTGCCTGTCAGCATGCTGCACAGGAGCAAGGACGCTCTAGAAACTTCCTTCAGGCCGGGTAATTCGGGTCTTGGCTGGTCCCCTTTCTTACATCAATGCCATCTTTGCAAAATTCCAGTTTAAAAGAATGTCTGGGAAGGGACCAATTTTGAGCACATTTCTGGATAGTTTGTTACTCGTGTTCACAATTGCAGTATGCAACCCAACATAAAAGGTACCTCAGGAACCCTTAGAACTGACACAAGGAGGATTTTCTCCATCGAATTCTACAACCAGAATTCCACAGGGTTTGAAATCTACTAGACATTCAAAGACCAGATCACTGACTTAGCTGGTGACGCTTACACTGGTCCAGTGCACAGGCCATGAAATCACAGCATAGGACTGACACCAGCAAGTAAGCCCAGTTCAAGGTTTAAACCCCACTAATGGTGTCCACCATCTGTATTATTACATCTAAGGAGAAAAACCATGATGACACCCATAAATGCTGAAATATCTTCCATAAAAATCAACATCATCTTCCCCAAAACAGAAACTGATGGGTGCACCCCTAACATGAACGCACACAGCCCACAGACCTGGAGCCAGCACCTGGCCCTATAGGGACCAGCAGCGTCCACAGTGAGATGCAGACCAGGACAAGGACATCCACAAACCCCACCATGCATGAGGCGTCAGTCAGTGAACACAATCCGACCAAAGGAGAAAATCAGCAGCGGCAGAATGGAAACAGAAGTAGTGAGATTACCCCCTCACAGACAACCCAACCCTATTCCTGGAGTAACAAGGCCAACCATGAAGTAAAGTAGCAAGGCAGGTTACCAACATTTCTTATTACACTACACAAAATGCAAAAGACTTTTTGGGTTTTTTTTTTGAGACAGGGTCTTGCTATGTAACTCAGACTGGTCTTGAACTCACTATATAGCTGGCCTCGAACTCCCAGCAATCCTCCTACCTCAGCCTCCCAAGTGCTAGGGATGCAGGCGTATGCCGCAAGGCCCAGCACAACAGACTTCATATCCATGGACAATGACCAGTTAGAAGACACAATAGAAAATAAAATTCCATACCTCACAGCAAACTTAGAACTCAGAAACAAACTGTAAAAGGTGGAAAATGTTATTCATTAAGATATGCATTATAAAATACAGGAAGCAACCTAAATGTTTATATGTAAGAGTTTAACGAAACAAGAGAATACTGTGCAGCAGTAAAGAACAAAGAGAAATAGCTCCAGACTGATTATGGAAAAAGCCCCTGGAATATATTCCTCAGTGAAAAATGAAAGTTATATAAAGATCACTGCTTTTTGCACATGAAAAATTCAATTGTGAGTATCTTTTTTTTAATAAAAAGTAACAATAAACTTGCTCACGTGGGGAGTCAGAGGAAGCAGAAGGGATTAGGGGATGACAAGCCATCTCTGGCCACCTTTTTCTGTATTTTGACTTTTGACCATGTACCTGCTTTACATAATCCAAAAATTAAAATAAGTCAGTGAAGATGAGGGACCTAAAACTACACTGAAACAGGGAGAGAGGAACCTAACCGTAGAGCCAGTTAGCGGCAAACATGCAGCAGAGAAGGGCATGTCAGCATCACTCTTCACCTCCTACTCCGCACATGTGCAGGGGAGACACCTGGGGGACACATGCAAGAGGTGACCTTGAACTTTACCTAGTGAGTATGCTGATGATCGCTATAAGGGAATAAGGAATTTCAGTTAATCCGAGCGTGTTTTCTGTGGGGTGTGTGGGAGGCGCAAGGGCAGAGGGAGGACTCTAACAGGAAGGAAAAGCCCTTGACCCGGTCCATGTGGGTGAAGTCTGAACTTCCAGGGTGGAAGCTGGGTGGGCAGATCTAGCCCACCGGGGCACTACTCTGGGGTACTGACCACATGGCGACCACAGGGGCCCTGCCCTGGGGACCCTGCCGTCCACACGGTGAATGAAGCCAGGAACTGGGACATCAGAAAGCACCGTGACCGGGCAGTGAGAAGTACGCAAAGAGATCAGCTTTGTGGCCTGTCCTACGACAGCCACCACCCCAGGACCGCTGACCAGAAGCAGGCAGTGCCAACTGGAACAGCTTTACTCAATGTGATCTCTTCATTAAGAAGTACAGCTACGTAACCCACCCAAACCCACCCCGATGTTCTAAGGCAAAGGCCATCCGTAAGTCGTTTTCAGAAAAGCTCTGGGTTCCCAGGAATTTGGGCTCACATATTTTTTTTTGTTTATAATTTGTTTTTATTTTGAATTTTATTATTACATGTTTAGTACACACATTTTAACTCTGGCATCTTAGCAGACAGTCTATAAGTGGCTTAAACTGCTTATCAATGCGCTTGTTTTCATATGACAAGTTCATAAGGAAGCAATGCCATTCTGTGCTTCTCGGGGCCGGGACGTAGCTCAGCGGCACAGCGCCTGCCTGGGAAGCACAAGGTCCTGAGTTCAATTTCCAGTACCAAAAAGTATCTCAGATTCCAAGAGCTCCCAGGAGCTGCACATGGATAGCTCGGACACTAAGCTGGAAATCTGTTGCTTCTCAGTCTCCCAGCTGGGCCTGGGCCTCTGGGAGGGAGCACATGCTTACGATCCGGAAGCACTGGTCTCCCTGGCGACTTGTGTATTTCAGTTGTCCACTGTTCTGGACCCACCCCCAGCCCGCCAGCTTAAAGACAATGGTTACTTCTCACAATGCTTGGCTGGCACAGCTCAACTGGGCCGTCTTTCCGTTTAGCCAGAGACCACCTATCAGCAAATGGAGGTGGTGACATTCCAATAAAACTTTATTTGCAGCACCAGGAGAAAGCCTGGTCCGGGATTGGACAGCTGTGCCTGGAGGTCCCACGGCGCTCCTCACTGGCAGCTGGCCCTTTGGAGCAGCTCTTCCTCAGCTGAAACACCAGGATAGTGCGGTCCCTCCCCCAAGGTGACAGCTGTAAGGTCCAAGTGCACCGTGTGGGCCCCTCCACAAGACAAGTGCGCCTTGTTCCAGCTGCAGCGCCTGCAGAGCCACTCCTGTGGGGCTGTAGGAAGTCCAGCCAGGCCGGGGACAGGGGACAGCGGGGCACTGGGTTCCCATGACATGAAACCTGCCTGATAGTATTCTGCGGCACACTGAACAGCCTTTGTTAGGGACCTGGCACTGTTCCGCTCTTTCTCAACAGCAAAATACCTTGTTTTAAGGCAGACGGAAAACACTGGCACAGCCTGTATTTCACAAATAAGCGGTGTCTGTGGTCAGGAGAAAGGAAAGAATAACCACCAGGTCCTTCGGAGGCACAACCATGTAATCACCCTGTATCTATGCTAGTTTGCAGCTCCTACACTTAAACAAAACACAGTCTCTGACTTGTATGCTAAAAGCAGCACCAGAATTGTTTTAAACATGTGGATGCTAGTTTTACTTTTCTGAAATTGGCACTGGTAGAAAAGAATTATTCAAAACCAATTTTTAAATGTGTCCTTCACCACATGGAATCGAGCACTCAGTCCATCTCGCCTTACCGTATCAAGAGTCTACCAGGAGGACAGGGTCTTCCCAAGAACCACTAGCAGCCTTCTACCCCTGCAGCTGGAAATTTCCATTTCTTCCCCTGGACAGCAGGCAGACCGGGAGCCAAGTGACCCTGCCCTGCCCAGCAGTCTCCTGAAGTCTCCGCGGAGCAGCTGTCCCAAGCCCACCAGAGACAGCTGCCTTCTGGAAGGGTGTGGCCCCGAGTCCAGCGTGAGTGCTGTGCCTGTCCCTTTCAGACCGGCGTCCCCTTCCCAAGCAACCTGGACATCATCCAAGGCACAGCACCACGGGATAAAGCTGCAGCCCCAGCGAAGGGCAGGTGGGCAGATGCACTTGCTGCTCCTGACTCACAGACTAATAAACTGGGTTTACTGTTGGTCTCCTCACTGGTAAAGCAGAAGGTAAGGAAGGCAGAGAGCTTAGCATAACACAAGCAAACGTGAACTTTCCCAGGCGCCCTGTGCCTATGCTGGAGTAGAACGGAGCTCTCACATGACAGCCGGGAGCCTATATTAAGCATCTTGGGACGACCTTCTAAATAAAGTCCAAGCACACTGAGCCAGCCTGGCCCTGGGGGGGTTCCCGGCCGCTGACTGCCCCTTGCCTCCTGCTTGGGCACCACAGCCCCTCCTGCCAGGTCCTGCCTGGGCAGTGTCCACTCAGCTCTGCTAGTTCAGATATGCTGTGAAATGACTGCTGTGTGTGCGTGCATGTCACACACATGCGTGTGGCTGTGCAGTCCCATCGTGCCGGAAGCCTGAGGCTGGTGTTATGCTAGCTGTGAACACCGCGACACTGGACCAAGGGTGCGTGGGAACTCCCTGAACTCTCAATCTGCAACTTGAGTTTCTGTAAACCTAGAATTAGGCCAGAACAGAGTTCAGAAAACAAAGCTGCACAAGTTAACTGCTAGGCCAAGCACACCATTCTGATCTCCACAAGGTCCTCATGAAAGCCACGGAGTGCCTCGGGTGCTGGACTGTTTAGCCCAAGTGAAACTGGCAGGAGCCCCTGGGACTGCCCAACACCCAACATCGACGTGACAGGGCTCACATGAAGGGTTCTCCCAGGGACAGACCGCAAGGAGAAAGCCATGAGAGGGGGCAGTACGGTGGTACACCCCTGTCATCCTGACCCTCTAGGAGGCTGAGGCAAGAGGATCACAAGTTCACCCAGGCTGGGCAACTTAGTGAAACCATACCTCAAAATAAAAATTCTACGAAGCGTGCTGGGGATGTAGCTCAGTATGAAGGTCCTGGGTGCCATTCCCAGTAACACAGAAGTAAATAAATCAGTAAAACCAGTGAGGTGCTCACGAAGTCAGGCCTGCAAGAGAGGCGCCCATCTTACCACTCTGCTCCCCTGTCTCCAGGGTCAAAGCTGCCCTGCCCTGCCTTGGCCTCACAAACACCAAGGACCACACCACAGCCAGGACGGCCTCTGGTCTGCCTCAGTCTTTTTAAATACACTTCAAATCATTTTTATTCAGCTTTTCTGGTGGGCCTACTCACTGTTTCCTAAAATATAAATGAAGAGCAAAATAAGACAGATTATAGGAAGTAGGGAGGTGGATCTTTTGCAGATGCTAAGGGAACCAAGAGATGGGGGGAACATGATCACAACATACTGCAAACATGGATAACAAAAATAAAAGTGAAAAAAAGGGAAGTGAAGACCTGCATTATGAGAAATGAGGACCCAGCCCCTCTTAGCCTCCGAGCTCGGGTCTCTACCACAGTCAGATGCAGGACCCTCCCCCATGCGCCACCCCAGAAGCCCAGAGCACAGGTCCACACTGCACCACCCCACCCCCCACATGGTCCTCCCTTTCCTCTGGGAAGCAACCCTTCCGCCTGGCGTGGCAAGCACAGCTGGAGCCCAGCACTCAGCCCGAAGACACAGGAGTGCAAGTTCAAGCCCTGCCTGCCCTACAAGGCAGCTCACCGAGACACCTTCTCAAAGTCAATACGAAACAGGAAGAGCAGGGCAGTGTGAGAGCTCTGGGTGTAACCGAGTCCCCCCCCAGGTGCACACTCGCTCAGCACCCATGTCCCGAACAGCGCGAGCATGTGGGCTGGGCTTCGGCATCCATGTTCGCTGCTCACAGGACCCCGACACAGCCCACCCACCCACGTGGACGCGATCCCAGCAGGCCGGCCCACCTGTCTGGCCAACATGGTTCTTTGGGGTAAACAAGCAAAGCATTTGTTATGCAGAAACAGTTATAAATACACTCCGAGCCACTGCTCTGTCATTCAGCCTGTCCCTCGGGCCTTGCGGTTCTATACTGATGTCCCTCAGGTGCACACATCACCATGCCGGTCACCTGGCTCAGTCCTCACCTCTGGGGCAGGGGTGCGGGCAGCGACACCATGAAGAGAACCGAACACCCAGCACCCTGAGTAGAACACCCATTCCACAAAGACTAACCTAACACCCAGCCCCCTGCCTAAAATGCCCCTGCCACAGATAATAACCTAACACCCAGCACCTAGCCTAGAATACCTCTGCCACAGATAA
>PVJX010016886.1:0-39423 GCA_004027295.1 Dolichotis patagonum
CCACTCTACGGGTCCGAGAGTTTCGGGTCCCAAAGAGACAGCCCGAGATGCTGCTTTCTGGGAGACTTCCTGGGGGTGAAGGGCGGGGCTACGGGCCCAAACAGACCTGGCCCAGATGCCGATCTCCAGGCAGCTCCCTGAGGATGAAGGGCATGCTTACCAGTCCCAAAGAGTCGCACCAAGATGCAGGTCTGCGCAGACTTTTGATCCAAGCAGCTCAGGCCAGTCTTACGGGTCCGAGAGTCTCGGGTCCCAAAGAGCATTTTCCTCTTCTTTAGTGAAGCGTTTTTTCACTAGATTTATTTTTCCACCAGCATATGAGGAACTTGTTTTCTTAACACTCTTGCCAACCTTTTTATTGAGTCTGGGTCTCACTATATAGTCAACAAATAATATTTTTCATAAGTGTACCAATTTGTAAGGAAATGTTGAATTTTATTCTTTAGGAATTATGAATATTTACTCTTTGTTGCATATAGCAATTGCAATTTTCCTATTTTTTATGTTAAACAAACAGCAGTATTTAGTCATTAGGAAGAGTTACTAGGTTTTTCTTAGTTTTTTCCTTTGCTTTTATTTAAAAAGATCTCATGCGGTTCAAAGGTAAGATAAAATATTCAACCACATTTTCTTTTTTGCTTAGTGTGAGGTAGGTGACTAACTTTATTTTTTCTAAATAGTAAGTGTGTGTTTTTTACTAGTGTTACACATACTTTTCCCTTGATTAAAATATCTACTTTTTCAAGTGTTACATTTACATAGTTGTATCTATTTTGAGTTTTAAATTTTATTGTGCCAGTATGTCTATACCAGACTGTGCCAGTTTTGTAATATATTTTAGTGTTGCTAAATTTACTAAATGAAAATACTGTATTGGACACCCAGTTAAATTTGAATTTCAGAGAAAACAGTTATTTTTACTACAAGTATGTTCCAAATATTGCATGTTTCTAAAATTTGAATTTAACTAGGTATTCTGTATTTTGTCTGGCAACTCTAAATTCCAATATCTGGTTATGCAAAGTGCCCCCAGCCTGTTTCATTTTCCAAATTATTCTATTGTTTTTTTTTTTTAAATGCTTTGAAAATTGGTGGATGAGTTATTTGGGACGCTATATCAGTATAATTAGTGGCTATAACACCAAAAAAGGTTACATTTTCTTCTTTAAAATAGAGAATAAATAAACATGCTAATTCTCCCAAAGCAGTCCATCCTTTCCTGTTACTCTCTCACAATGTATTTTCTTTTTCTTTCATGGCAACACAAGTTCTTTGCCATTCATTATGGACTAAATGTATCCATTTCCCCCAAATTCGTATTTGAAGTTTTAACCTCTATGTCACTTTACGCGGTGATGGAATGTAATGAATGTGTAACAAGATCATAAGGGTAACATCCTAGTCTGTGATGGATAGTGTGGTGTTAAGAAAAAGGAGACCAGAGCTTTTCTCTACCTCGTGTGAGGACGCTGTGAAAACCTAGCCATCTTCAAGTTAGACAGAGAGGCCACACCAGGATCTGGATGAACTGGCAGCTTGATCTTGGACCTCCTGGCCTGCGGAAGTGCTAGAAATACATTACTGTTGTTTAGTCTCTGGTGTTTTGTTATGGCAGCCCAAGCATACTAATATACAATTAGAACACCAAATTGCTTGTATATTGCATGACTACATTTTAGTTTTAAAAATTTAAGCAATTATTATTTGGGTTTCAGAAAATCCTGCAATTTAAGTGATATTTGTGCTATCTTTATTTTCATTTTATGTAAGAGCAAATGGTTGAAACTATTCTATGACTTTCCCAAGATGATTTAGCTCGTAAGTCCATAATGAATCCACATCTTTATTTACTTGTCTCAACCCCTTCTATCTCCTCTTTCCTGATAGCACTGAGATATTTTTTAATGTCAAACTTTATCATGCTCCACGTATCTCCTCTAACTTATACTAAAATTCTTTCTCTAATTCTCTTTTTCTCAGTTTAGAAATATGTTCACATACTCTCCCACTGTAGTAAAGTCTTGCATTGTTCTCTAAATTGCAGATCCATTTCTTTTCTTCTCATCATCTATGTCTGAGAGAAGGTGAATTTTGCACGCATTTATTTTATACTAGTATAAACATAATGTAAATGTACAGCAAAGAAAAGTTGGAATATATGTGTGTCTTGAATCTGAAATCCTACCATTCAAGCACAACCATTAACCACTGTTAATACTGTTCATCTCTCCTCTTTCTCTTTCTGATCTTTCACATTTTCATCTGTTTTAAAAATGTATATATTCAGTGTGTATCTACATGTACAAGTCATCAAATTTTATATCATATAGTTTTTTCCAGATGATTTAGTATTTTAAATTAAAATTTTTGTTGTCGTATAATACCTATTTTAAAAAGATTATATAAAATAATACATATCTTTAGCTTAGAAATCAAATGGTCTATAATTTAGAATTCTAGTGATATATGTATACAGTAATTTTCGGCATCATCTTTCCCCACCCTTTCTCTCCTTTTAGGTATATGCTTCAATTTCTTTATTGTAATTTATGTGCTATGTTAGTGAGACTCCCAGCAGAAACAGATGCCTACTTAAAAGCAGTGGCTAAAGAAGTTTACTGAGGGTACTGTTTATAAAGGAGAGGGCTAAGTTCAAAGAACCAGCAAAAAGATAACGAGGCTCTAAGACTAGCAATAATGAAACGGACAATATTGGGGCACCATCACCAACTTTAGGATTTAAAAGATGAAGTGCTAGTGGAGCAATCATCAGAGCCAGGCAAAAGCTGCAGCTGTAGGGGAAGGCCTAACCTACAGGAGCTGTTGCCTTTGGGGGAGAAATGCTGCCGCTGCCCTGCTAGGGCTGTGTGTGTGTGAGGGTTGGAGCAGCAGGTATCTCCAGCCTGTTCTCTGACCCTTTCTGTTCCTCTGATTCTAATAATGCACCGCCTTAAGCCAATGCAACTGGAGACCAAAGACAGGGAGACCTTGGCAAGAAATCTAAAGAGATCAGACCTCTGAGACACAAATCAAGATGGAAAGGGTAAAAATAGATTTGGAGGCACAAAGGGAAAATAGTGTCATATAACCTTATCCCGATATCTCTTCCTTTATAGAATTTGATTGTTTTGTGTTGACAGTTTATTGTGATAAGCAGTAATTTGGCTTCAATACTTTATACAATTAAGTATGTAATTATTCATGACCAAGCCATTTAGAGTACATTTTTTTCTTATAGCATTTTCTATCTAAACACCTTCCTAGAAACTAATACTTGCCTCATATTTTCATGTGTTTAATTTTCTATTTATTTTTCATTAATTTTTCTAAATTCTCTTAATTATTCTGCATGTGACCAAATGTATCAGAGAATCACTAAGTTCTGTTTTTCCTTGGAACTTATTTTCCTCTGGCTCTAATATTGGCTGATTTTTTTAGGCTTTGATGCTAGTTGTCTACCTATAACCTCTATTTTAGGATTTATTTTCCTATCTCTCCTTTCGATGAATTCCACAGCTTCTCTTATGAGTTTCTCCATTGTTCATTGTTTTGGTACATTATACTTTTCACTAGTTTCACGAATTAAAGTTTAAGAGAAGTAAAAAGTTGAGCCATTAACTATTTGGTGATATCTTTATTCTAATTTGCATTCCACTGATAACACTTCTGAGGTAGATTCTGAGGTAGAGTTATAGTTGAAAAACTTTTTCTTCAGAATTGTGAAGGCATTCCTCCTCCACCTTTGAGCTTCCACAGTTGCTGTCCATGCACTGCATGCTGTGAACTTGTTCCTTTGTATGTGGCCTCTCTTTCCTTCCTAGATGCTTACGTGGGTCATAATATTTTCTTAATTTTTGTGTTCTGAAATTTCAGTGTACAATTTTATGCTGTGTTTATTTTGTTTGGCTTACATGCTTTCAACTTGAAGTCCTGTCTGCAGTTCAGCAAAGTTCCAGTATAGTGTACCTTTGGTAATTTCTTTTATTTATTTTTTCTCTTACAAACACTCATTGTTTGGATGGTGATCCTTCAAGGCAATGCTGCTGAATTTCACTTCTTTCCCCCAATCCTAGCTTCTTGCATAGTATTCAATTTGTGAATGATGTATGCTGCTATTTTCAAAGTCAGAAATGCTATTCTTTGTTTATGGGTAAAATGTGTATTTCCATGCCAAATAATGTGTCCATAGTTGGGCATTACACTCCTTTCATAATCATCCTTCTTCCCCTTTACAAAAGAAAGGCATAACCTTCATGGATCCTGATTCTCACTGTGTTGTATTTTACAGAGTGTTAAGCCTTTAGAGATGTCAAATGAAAGGTATCTGAAAGTAATTTTGCCTATGAAGCCTATCCAATTAACACGGCATAAGATATCGTATATTTTGGCCTAAACACACAAAACATTGTAGAACTGCTGGATAGTGACCGCCTGTGTGTAACAAACCTTACCAAGTAATTTTCAAATTATTGCTCCTCAGGGAGAAACCTGTAAAAATGAAGAAAGCATCTGTAAGAAATGCAGCAGAGACTTCTGGCAGGTATTTATATATTTACTTATGTAAGAATGAGAATTCAGATACAAAATAGATATTACAGCAATGAATGTTAACATACTTAATGAAATTGGAAAATTAAGTCAGAAAGTGAGTTTGACTTAGAAAACCAGTTTGACCATGACAACTGAATTTACTCACCAGGTTATGGCAGACATTTTTTATGAATTGAAAAATCTAGATTTAAAGCTAAATAAGCTAAATCGGAACTCTGAGAGCTTAATAAGTCTATGGCCTGAACACACCAGATCCCGTCTGATAGTTTAGTGAAAACAGCATGTGATTAGATGAATTTTATTATATATGTATGAAAATGTACAAAATTTATAATCTATAAATTTCCCCAACCCATGCTGAATATATCAGGTATAAAGGAAGCTTCCCTTAAGTGAAAAATTTGACAGTATAATTGTTTTGTTCAATCTTAATAAAGCCTTTTAGGTATGCTGTCCCCAAAGTAGAGTATTATCGTGACTACTGAATAACAAATCTCTTGGCATTTGAATTCTTTTATGCAGCAAGTTTAAAGAAGACCCTACTAGAGTTGTTAGCTGATAGATTATTGAAGATGATGATTTTGAGAATGATTTTTTTTTTGCTGGGGATACTGAGTCCTGGGGAATCTAGGGTCTTGTATATGCAAAACAAGCACTCTGTTACGGAGCTACATCCCCAGCACTGAAAATTATTTTTCATTGTTAGTTTTTATATTATTTTTGGCCTTAACTTCGGAAACAATCATGGTATTAGTGACATCATTCTTTCATTCTTATTTATTTGTGAAAACAATATTTTCAATATTTATGTCCATAATAACAGCAAGTAATAATTGAATTTGCCATGAGCACTGCTTTGTTTTAGGAACAAGAACTAGTGATCTACTAATAGGTGAACTAACCAAAACATAAGTAGGCCCATACTATCATTGAAATAAGTTTCTAAAATAACTACCATTAAGTTTGATAATAGTTATTTTATCAAGATTCATAGTACAACTTTTGTATCAGTAATGTATCAATAATAATCATAAATGCTACCTCAATCCAGAAAAAATATGGTTAAATATTTTGACTTTTGTAGACATAAGAAATTTTAAAAATTTGTTTAAATTACAGATAATTTTGTTGTATATATAGTAACATGATCAAGAATATTTTAAAGTGCATATTTTCATTAGTTTGGTGTAAATTTCTTCAAGGGAAATAGAATGAAGATATAAAATTTAAAAAGAGTAAAATTTCCAACTGTTAAAGTAAAATTTACATGTGTTCATATATGCACGAAGATTTCATATAAATATGAAAAAATTATGTAAGAAAGCACACAATATATCCATTTGTTTTCAATCATTGATAGTAACACATTTCTGCAATATGTAAATTCATTAAATGTAGTGCAAAAATAAAGCACAGTGATTTTTTAATGCCAATGTACTATATTCTGAAAATTACACCCTTTTCAATTATTTAAATGTATGGTAAAAATTTTAGATGTCATCTTAATAGTTTGAAAGCCACTGACTTATAGTGCTTTTTATTTTTTTCTATTTATGCAACTGTAACTATTTTTTAAAAAATCTTATTCCTTTAATAAGAATGTAAGTGATGAAGACCAGGGACTATGTTTTCTAATATTTTTATTTTTGAGACAGGGTTTCTCTTTGTAGAGCAGGCTGGTCTTGAACTTGCTGACGTGGCTCAGGCTGGTCTTGAACTCATGGAGATCCTCTTCCTTCAGCCTCCTGAGTGCTGGTGTGCATCACCACCCCCAGCTATGTTTTCTAATCTTTTAACACAGATCATAGGAGCTCAATTTAAATTTTATTGAATTATTTTTATCAAAGGGGGTGTTTTATTTCTCTTCAATTACTTTTACCTGTCCTTCAAGTTAGTTTTAACCAAAACAACCACTAAGTGCAAATAAATAGTTCACATTATATTCCAAAATGAGAATAAGGAAAATACTGTGAGACAGGGAAAAAAAAGCAAGTACTGTATATACAGTAAACCAATGTCAATTTTAATAATGTAATAATTTTTATATGAAATGCAGCAAGATTAATCACTCAGAAATATAAAACAATAGTGTCTATATACTTTTAACTAAAAGCAGTGTTTTCCTGATAAGTCTTTTAATATATACCTAATTAGATGGCAGTGAAAACACTAACAGAGTGCTCAGAGTAGTTGGCAACAAATGTTTTCTTCTCAAGGTTACTAATATAGAATTTCAAAAAATATATCTATATTTATATTTTACAGTTTATGCAGCACCTCTGTCTAGGACACTGTAAACACACATACTATCTAACACTGTTTTATTTGATACATATGCACCAGTTAAGTTAGTAATAAGAGAGTTTATGCATCTACATTGATTTACATGCTTATAACATTTTTGCAGTTTCTGAGAATTATAAACAAATTTGGTCTCTTCTTTTGATTGTAATCCTGTTAATTTACAGATGGAGTACAGCATCTTATTTTGTATTTAACATTATCCAAAGAAAAATATTACATACAGATACCTTAAAAATAATGTAAGCAAAAGCAAATTTAAAAAATACAAAAACTTTTTAAAGCCATTCTTGGAAAAATATCAAATTTGGATTTAGGAATTAGATAGACTAGTACTTATCCCTGATTTTTACCATTCCCTTGTTTTAATATTTTTTTTTGAAGTAAAATATTATCTTGAACTTATAAAAACTCCTTTCATTTAAAAAAATTTATAATTATCTCATATATAATAACCTTTTTCCTAACAGTATTTCTGGGAATATTAATTCTAGGTAACATTTACTGAGCATTCCCTTTATAACAGGCACTGTGCTTAACACTCTATGTTTAACCTTCATGACAGTTCTCTGAGGTAGGTAACATTGTGCCCATTTTCCATGAACCTGGTTCATGAAAGGGATAAGACCCAGATGGGATATAATTACCCTGGTTTTCCTGCATTCATCATTACACTGTGAGCTCCTTGGTATGTTGTGTGTACTAATGCCTTACTGGTATCTGAGAAGCACAGTGGTGACTAGGTAGAGGAAAGCAGGGATTAAAACTGGAAAACACACTTTCCTAGGTGCCAAGACAGTGGCAGTGGGCAATAGCTAGGTGCATCAGGTGAGTGGCCAGACCAAGAATTCTAATCATATTTTGAACTAGCCAAGAGAAAAACTATATTTGTTTCATTGTATGAAAATACTTCCTCAAAAAATGATACTTGGAAAATTAAGTGTTCAAGTTCATATCTAATTTTCCTATGATTAAATATAAACAGTGTTATTTTTATTTACTATAGAGTATAATGTTTATTGCCTAGGGCTTTTTGTTTTGTTAAACTAGTTCTTTGGTCCTCGTATAAAGCTTTATTGCCTTCTCATTTATCCTCAATATTTTCAACACAATTAGCTGTTGGTCTTGGCTTCTGCACCCTCAGACTGAACATTTTTTTAAATTATATCTGTACTAAACATGTACAGATATTTTTCTTGTCATTATTTCCTAAACAATACAATGTAACAACTATTTACATAGTGTATTTACATTGTCTTATAAGTAATCTAGAGATAATACAATGTATATAGGAGGATTTATGTAGGTTATATGTAAATACTACTACATTTTTTTCTAAGGGCCTTCAACATTTGAGGATTTTGGTATCTGTACAATTAGTATGGGGTTCTGATAGATATGAAAGATGACTCTCTGCCAGGAAAAAAATGGAGAAAGAAAACAATTAAAGATACTTAAATTACACGGAGGAAGAAAACTTCAGACTCTGAATATCTGGTATTTGTGAGTCAGTCAAAATAACTAACTACAATTTAAAAGTGGTCTTTAGCACTCTTTAAAAAAACCCATTACTACTTTATTTTTTTAGTAAATGAGTCCAAGAATCATGATTTGATATAAATTACATTCTTCCCTTATGAAGGGGCAGATTCCTTTATCATTGTAACAATGGACTTCCCAAAGGCCATTCACATCCTGAAATAGCGGTAAGAGCCACCAAGAACATTTTCCTGTTCCTCTCCTACTCAGAGTCTCTACATTTTTGTCTAGAGTTCACAGAGTTCTTGAACTAGTTATGCTCACTAGTCATCCTGAAGTCACAAGTGAAAATAGTTCTAAATTGGCCCAAATACAGTCTTTTTAAAAATTAGTCAAAGTGAAAAAAAGTAATTTCATGATACTTTCATTGCCAAATTTTGCATGCAGGTGAACAACTGTAACCAAGAGAAAGAAAGTTTTTTTTAATTCTTAAAAAGTATTTAAAGCATTTTGCTTTTCTTCAATGTATATTAAAAGGAAACATAAAGAAGATTGACTCAGTGTTCCATTTTGTAGGGAGAACATCCTACAGAGAATTTCAGTGCTCTGCTAAGCCTTTGATGTTCTTCAGAACTGTGCATCCATATTTGTAAAGCCCACTGCAAGGTGAAGTCTATTTAACCATCTGTGTATTTCCAATTTGCCTATGTGGGTCAAAGTTCTTAGAACTGTGTCTACCCTATTGGTAGCATATAGTACTTACTAGTAACAGCAATGGAGTAATAGCTTGAGTGAAATCTATCTATAGTTAAGACAAAGAAGGAGGGTTGAAGGGAATGATTATTCTGTTAGAGAACATAGTGTTTCCAGGAAAATCGAATAGGGATTTTGATCAAGTGTGAAGTTGAGCATTCATGGTTTTAGGACCCCACCCTTTAGAATTTTGAAGCCCTTCCTCTTCAACTTGTTTTGAAACTTGCTAAACAGGAAAAAAAAAAAAAACCAACTTTTTTTTTTTTGATGAATAGCAATCTTTTACTCCAAATGTTCCTAAGTTAGACTTGAGGTTTGAGTAAATATACAAAGTGCCTGACTCATGATTGAGCTACTTTGTAACATAACTCAGACAACCAGGCTATGCTAAATGGTAAAACAAAATAAAATATAAAGAATAAACAGCAAGGTCTTCACATATTTTGTAATGAGCACTAATATTGACTGATAATCCAATCCAATCCTGTATATATGGCCAGCTAAAACCTTTTAAGTGTTTAGTCTTGAAAAGCTATTTGGTTATTAACCAGAAGAAACACTTAGGTTTTTTTCCTGAGTATAGGAAGATTTTTGGTATCTACCAAAAATAACTGTTTTTCTTCATAAACATATTTTATCATATTCAGTAAATCATTCTGCACGAGAATACAGAAAATAAAATGTTAAACAATTCTAATAAGACAAAAGCAGAGTAAGAGTAATAGAAAAGTTGATTTTAACATGAATCTTACTGCCACTAGCTATATCTCCATTGGTATAAGATCTGTGGATTATCGGTGAATTACAATTTAACTGTATTTAAATATATAGATATTAGTTGTATCTCCAGATTTCCTGTCACTCATTTACTGAAACAATACTGTATTAAAAGCTCTTCAATTTCAGGGAAACATTGTAATATAAAATAGGACTAAGAATATTAACACTTCTTTTTTCTTTAGAGTACCAAAACAAGCTAGCTGTCTTTGTCATTTACTTAATTACAAAGTCTAACCACTAAAAATAGAGTCTCTAAGTTAAAAAATACTTTCCTTGGTAACATTTGTTAACATTTCTGATCAGAGCCAAATACAACGCTTTAAAAAATAAAATAATACTTTGAAATATGTGCATAAACTTCTCAAAGAATCTAAAATATGTAATTTCCTTCCTGTTTTGTTCACATGAAAAAGCGAATTATCTTTACACAGTCTCTGTAGCTCTAAGGAATTCCATTTCTACAGGAGCTTTTGGTCGTTGGACTGAGCCACTCTTCTTTCGGAATTCTGCAGCAATTTCCTCAAAAGACTTTCCCTTCGTTTCTGGAACTTTAAAAAATGTAAACAGAGTAAAGGCTAGGACCACTCCAGCAAAGAGGAAAAACACATAAGGTCCACAGAAGTCCTGGAAAAAGAGCAAACATAGAGTTACAATTAGCACCTGTTTGACTTGTCTTCTGTTCAGTAAATTTACACAGTGTTGGGTCACTTACCGCAATGTACTGGAAACACAAAGCTATAATGAAATTGCAAAACCAGTTGCAGAAGGCAGCTAGTGCTAGAGCTGTAGGGCGTGGTCCTTGGCTGAAGAACTCAGCCACCATGAACCAGGGGATCGGGCCTGGCCCAATTTCAAAGAAACTGACAAAGAGAAAGATGGCCGTCATGCTCACGTAACTCATCCAAGCATAGTTGTCCTGAAGAAAAGGTAAACAGGAACAAAATTGAGACTGGGATCTTTGGTCACTGTTCCTTTAGTGACATAGCTTTTCACAGATTTCAGAGGTGGATGCAGCTCTCCTAATATATTTATGTTCAATCAAGTGCCAGTTACTCTAGTCTTGGGAATGTTATTCTAGTCTGAGTCATGCTTAAATTCTTTGAATTCCATTACAGGCAATCCTCTGCAGTAAGACTTTACTTGATATTTATTCTCTTCCTGTGAAAGTCAAGGCAAAGATCTAGTATCCTTTACTCTCACATAAACCAAGGAGGCCAGATGAGGTGTCTGACTCCTTGTGAAGTTGCAGATGAGGACTGTAGATGGGGAGAACCTGCCCAAGGTTACAAAGTCAGCCAGGTGACAGAATCAGCATTAGAACTCAGTTGGGACTCCAGAGCCTATGCTGTGACCACATGATGCCAATAAGCATACGTGACATGCTATTTAGTCTCTAATACCAAGAAACTAGTTCCTATTTTCTTTACCTTTCACTTCTGTATTATATACCTTCCCTTCGGCTTTATTTTATAAGTCTCATGTGTTTGACCTACAAAACCTTTAACTTAGAGCACAAAGATGTCATCACATGGTGACCAAAATGATCGGTCCTGGCATCAAACCCACCAGTAGCACAAGTCCCACTGACATGAAGATGGCACAGAAAAACATCCCGCTCATTCCAATTAGAAACAGAGAACGCCGCCCTGCCTTCTCCACGAGCAACACCTAAGAAAGTTTAAAAAAAATAATGTCAGTTGTATAAGCTATAATGTATTGTCTTCTCAGTGAAATCATTTTAATTTATATGGTGAGAAAGAAGTAGGGTTGTTACATTTTATGGATATTAGATTGAGGTAGAGAGTGACTTTTGCCCAAGTGGCAGAAGTAGTATCAGTGAGCAAGTATTAATTAGGTCACAATGATTCAAAAAGGCCATTTTAGACTTAGAACCACAGTTTTACCACTACTACAGGATTACCCCTTGTTATAGTAGTCAGAAGCTGTATTTATTGAATCTCTTCTAATAATCTACATTAAAATGACATTAATTTTCTCCTGATGCTTCCTTTATCATTTCAATGGTTTGTGCATTACAGGCATCTATTATGCAAACAGGGGAACTATTCAGGTGGCAGTATTTTATTCAGTGGTCTCACTATTTGATAAAGTCAAATTATGACCAGTCATGTGGCAACATACAGAATTTGATTATTGTATCAAATAAGTCTGCATTTTTCTGGAGTACTTAAATATACATGGTACTGGTATTGAATTATACAGTTGAAAAATGGCCTAAAGTGGAATTGGAGTACTTTCTTACTCTAATTAAGGGAATATATTGTTGAGTCCTTTGAATCTGTGATCCTTTGTATTAATGGTTAAGATTTATAGTTAATCATGATTAGTGTTTATTGAATAGACTCTGGCCTAATCCATTGAATACTGCCAAGGATGCCCCCACAACACACTGACACACACTCATACTTGTCATATCTTCTCATTTCAGTAAGTAAAGGCTCATCAATCTATAAGCAAATCAATAGCAACCCAATATCCTTAGTAGGGTGAACTCTGGTTCTGAAAATACTTGTAATATATTTGAGTTACAAAGAAAGCACTTTTTATCTCATTCATATCAGAGTTCCAAATCACTTCAGAAAGGAGGGTAGGCAAAGAACTTGTATTTAACTAATTGTTGAGAAAGAAGTGGGAAAAACCCAGACTTTCTTAAACACATAAAAATTCTCTTACATCTAACTAATTATCGCATTCATATTGACTTGCTATTCCATAACAAGCTACCAGAAAAATAAAAAAGTTTCCTCAGACATAATGGCTCTTACAATACGTGTTTGTTTTATTTCTGAAAAATTACTTAACTGGATAATAAACTCTAAATCAAGGTGCCTCAAAAAGCAAGTTGGACTCTGGTCTTGAGGTTGGATGTGTACTCGGGAGTACATGTGACAAAGTGAACATGATCAGGGGCTGACGGCATCGATCTGACCTCAGAGCCTCATCTTTGCCCCAGACTACACGTATCAGTCAGATCACAGGGGTCTAGTTGGGGTTTGCTAGCTCCTGCTTCTCTCCAGAGATCATCCGGCTATATTTCTACCAACTCATTGATGTAGAACAGAATTCAGTGAGAATTTAGGAACGTGTATCACTTTCCCCAAAAACTTACTCAAAAAAAAAAAAAAAGATTGTTTATGTTGCCTCTAAGTTGGTGAAACATTAATATATTATTAGTGCAGATTCCTATTTGCATATATTTGCTTGAAAGGGCGAATGGTTTGGTAATATTGGTCAATTTGAGGCAGAGAAACTGGGTGGTTATTGTGGTCCCTTTTTTGTACTTTTTGAACTTTTAAACAACTTTTCAGAAAATTTAAAAATGTTATCTGTAGTCCTGAGTGTTAACGAGATGATTAGAATTGATTATTTTTAATTCATGTATCTGCTCAAAAACAGAAACAGGATGCAATCTGAAAAGGTATGTTTAAAATAATTATTGAAACAAATAAAACAATTGTTTCCACTCCAACAGGGTTGGCTGTGGAGTGCAAAATTGAAATTCTGCAGAAATTTCTACTTTAGATTTTCTCAGGGTTTGGGTTACTCATTCTTGAAAATTTGATGCTTTACATAGTAAATCCTATTATAAACATATTTTTAAAATTAAATCTCTACGTTATAAAAATATGTTGAAATAAAATTTTTAAAATTAATCCGAGACCAAAAAACCCTCATTGCAAACAGTCCCTTGAATTGCATCCGAAAAGGCCTTCATTGATTTATAGTGGCCTTTTAGTTTAGCAGGCATCACCTCCAAAGTCATGTGTACAGAGACACTGGTGTTCTGTTGTTCTGTTGTTTGTTCTTTTTCCTCTTTCCAAGGTCCAGTACTGGACAAATTTATGTTTTGGTCTAAGTATCCAGGCTGTAATTTATTGATCACATTAAAGAAATAGTTAAAAGTCTGTATGAAGACAAAGAATTACAAGGAGCTAAAATAGAGTATAATCTTATGACCAAAGTGGAAAAAGATAAACATTTTGAGCATTTTTTATTCAAAGGTAATGTTAGTGCAGTTACCCTTATTTTGGAATGAATTACATTAGTTCATAAGTTTTTGTCTTTGTTGTTTATTTTATTATTTAGATCATATTAACTATTACTGCTGTCAACATATTAGGTTATTACTTCTAGAAGGTTTTTTACTTTAAGTAGAAGATGTAACCTCTTTTTTGTAGGAAAAAAATACATTTGTAGTGTAATGTTTTTACACCATCCTTTTATACCACAATATTCTTTTTTGCTTTTCCTTTTTATTAGTGAATATTAATCGGACAGGTTAGTAGATTTTATTTTGGCACATTTGCCCATGCATATAAAATACTTTAATCATTTCTCCTTTCCATTAACTCCCTTTTCTCTCTCCTCACTGTGCCCCTTTCTCTTTTCTGATCATCTCCCTTCTACTCTCGTGTCATCCTCACTTCTCTTTTCCCCAGTAGGCTCCTCATGTAAGCAGAAACATGTAAAATTTGACTTTCTGCTTCTGGGCTATTTCATTTAACATGATGATTTCTGGTTTTCTCTATTTTCCTGCATGACTCCAACACGGTTTCATTCTTCTTTATGGATGAATATATATATTAGGAATATGCTGAGGAATAGCACAGCTGAATCAAATGATATCTCTACTTTCAGTTTTTCAGGAACCTCCATACTGATTTCCATAATTGCTGTACTAATTCACATTTCCACCAACAGCGCAGAAAGAGCCCCTGCTTCCTCCATACTGTTATGCACCACTAGAAGCTATGCTATTGGGAAGTACTTGCAAATTTTGCCCAGTAATCTAACATGGTAAGAATTTGCTGAGTTTGTTGAATTCTGCCTGAAGTCTTAGATGTTTACTACAGAATATCTTGTTTATTATTTTTATGATTTTTTTGTCTCTAAGACATCAGGCTAAAAAAAGTATTTCACCCATGGAGGAAGAGCCTAGGTAATCTGCTCAGTATTGATAGAAATGGGAAACTGTTGGGTAATCTTAAGGAGTTTAAATACAGAGCAAAGGAGAAGGAACCCAGGTATTTACCCAAAGAGAAAGTCCCTATACCTCCTAGTGAATTATTAATTCATCAGTAAGTGGCCAAGTGGGGAGTGGTCCACTTGCTTAGCTATGACTCATCCCTGTGCAGTGGTTGGCTTATTCACAGAGAAGACTTCTTCCGTAAGCTACTTAGGTCTACACAGCCAGGTTACATGGAAAAAACAATCATTGATCTCTATTAGGTCACAAGTTACCTTCCCCATTCCTGGGATTGAGGAAAAAACAGAATGTTTATTTGGAATATTGACTTACAGAGACAGCAGTGAAAACCATGTTGATGGCGCCAACTCCGATGGTTGCATAAACAGGCTGGCTGATTCCAGCTGTCTGAAAAATACTGGTTGAATAGTAAAAGATCTGCAAAGTAAAAATAGGCTGGCCTTAACCAAGTAGCCTTGCATTGATGTATTTAATGAAAGAAATATTTAAAATTGTATACTTTATGTTTCTATAATTTCTAGAATTTAAAGATTTTTACAGTGCCTTCTTGAGAACCTATACTTTCTTGTTTAAAACTTCTGACTGGTTAAAGTTCTTCCTTATATTTACCTTAAAACTCTGTTACTGCCTTTTAAAATTCTCTTAATTTCTAAACTTTTGTTAAAGAACAGCATGTATAAAACATACACATAAGTGCACAGCTCAATTAATTTGAAGAAACTGATCATACCTGTGTAATCAGCACTCAGAACAGAAATAAATCATTTACAGCTCTACAGAAACTCCATGTATAATCTCACTTATTCACTGTTCCAAGGAAACTACCCTTCCAGTATCTTACATCGTAGATAAATTTTTCCTAGTCTTACACTCGATAAAAAGAAAAACACATAATATGTCCTATTTTGTGATTGCCTTATGTTCAATATTACCTATGTAAGAATCATCTTTACTATTGTATATATTTGCAGACTGTTCATTTCCATTACTATATAATATTTTATTGTAAATATACCATAATTTAGTTACCCATACTACTTCTGATGACTATTTAGGTTGCTAGTATTAGGGATGATTATGAATAGTACTGTCAAAAATTCTTTTGGGGAAATATGTGTGTTTTTATGTCTTGTGATAGAATTGCTGGGCCAAAGTATATGCACATGCTCTGCTTTGCTGGATAATGACAAACACTTTCCCAAAGAAGTTGTTTTCTTTATTTGGTTTCTTAGTAATTGCTCTCTTATTTTTTTTTCTAGTAGGTAATGCCAGTAGAACCATTTAACATGCATGACCTAGGGGTTTCAATTCAGAAATTAAAAGCTAATGGTTTAATTCTTGGCATATTTTTCACTCATGTCTCCCTTACCATACTCATCCAATTCCTTCTATTTTTTATTTTGTGTGCTGTCTCCCCCAAATTAAAAAAAAATGGTTTTTGTTTGTTTGGTTTTTGGCGAGAAGTTGTTCTTTACATCTACCTATCTCAGATACAGTACTGCATTTAAATAAAGGAAGCTATGGACTCTTAGAAATCCTAAATTTCATACTCAATTCTTGCAGACTCATTTTAGGGTTTGTTTTAAAGGAGTATACATGTTTTTTTCCTCCTTGCATTTATTATGACTTTTGTCTTTTACTTCTTAATAAGAAATAAAGTACTATTGATTGTTGACATTTTTTATACATTTGAGTTAATTTTAGAAAATCATGGAAACAAAAAAGGAAAATTTATTATTACTTAAAATATATTTGTTATACTAACTTCTGGTGTCAATATTTCAAAATATCTTTTAGTTATTTAAACTTAGGCTCGCCTTCTCTCTGTTAATTTACTTTGCTTTCCCATAAAGTTAGAAGGTGTCCTTAAACTTACCCCATTGATTCCAGAAAATTGTTGAGCCATGTGCAGCATCAATGCCACTATCATAGGCTTTCGATAGCTGGAATTGGTGAAGAGTTGAGTAACAGATACCTGTTTCTCACTTGATGCTTCTTCTTTTTCCTTTTTCATCTCATTCATGTCTTTGGTGACATCATCACTTCCTCTGAGTCTTTTCAAACCTGTCCCCCAAAATGATCAAGTTGAGACAACCCAGGTCAAACAAAAATAAATTTATTTATATTATGTTAATGAAAGAGCTACAATTCTGCATGTCTGTTTATATTACCCAATAGCATGGCCATTGGAAATCTTTTTGTTGTTGTTGTTAAATTAAACAATGCTCTTGGATTTTAAAAAGGCAGAATACTTGGCTTCATATCATGGTAGAGAAATCTATGATCCCTGTTATCATAGAAGCATAATACTAGAAATTCTTTTGAAAGCCTCTAGTTAAGTCTAGTACCCTACAGGAGGGTTTCTAGCTTAGGCTTGGGTTTGAGATGGTATGCACCAGTCCTATCAAATGTTTGTGGGTGTGAGATGGTAAGCCCCATCAAAGAGATTTTGCACATTTTTCTCATATGTAATCTCTCACTTAATTTGGAAGGCACAGAAACTAATTTCATGAGCAACCATTAACACATACTATTTTGCCTTAGCCAATAATTTCAAAACAAGAAGATGAAAAGAAAAACCACTTATGGACTTACTTTTCTTTGCTTTGACTTCCTCTTCCAACTTGATATAAAGATATCTGGGGCTTTCTGGACAGAAGATTAGGAACAGAGACTGCAGAAGGGCTGGTACAGCAGATAGGCCAAACATGATATGCCACAGGTCAGGATTGCCCAGGATAAAGTCAAGGCCAAGAATCTAGGAGGATAAGGAGGAAGCATATCAGCTGTATAACACTTCAGGTCTTCCTTCTACAGCAAACTGTTGAAAAAGGACATTGGCTATATGATTGTAATCCCAGCTAGGCATGGAGGTGCACATCTTTAATTCCAGCACTCTGGGAGGCTGAGGTAGGAGTCTGAGCCCAGTCTTGGCACTTTGGTAACAATGAGTTCTTATCTCAATAAATAAATAAATAAATAAAATAAAAAGGGTGGACTTTTAGCTCAGTGTGAAAGCCTTAGGTTCAGTCCCTAGTACCGTTAAAGAAATAGTAATTCCTATCTACCTCAGTTCATAAAAATACAAGATGGAAACTATTTCTAGTGTATTTCACCTTAAAAAGGACAAATTTTTTGGACAAAGATTTCATCTTAGTTTGTTTTCATTAATTCCTATTGGACACTTAGGTTGGGAATCAACCCAATTTTAAAAACTACGTTTGATATTTAAAGTAACATATGGTTATATTCTCCAGGCAACCAAATGGAGTAATATAGGGTTAAAACCATGAATACCTTAGGGCTTTGCCTTAAAATTTTTTCTTAGGTTAGATTCAATAAAATGGGTTTCATAGAACAATTACTGGATCAGAACCAGCTATCTGATCCCAGTTGCAGTGATCGATGTACTTCCTTCTGGATCATACATGTGGGCTTCTAAGCACCCCTCTGAGACCACAAGAAAGAAGGAAAAAGATAGAGTCAGCTAAACAAGAACTTCTATGATAGTCGTCTGCCTACTAGATGCTTAAAACAAAGCAAACACAGGCAGTCAAAAATCTGAAGTTTCCTATTCCTTGAAATCTAAATGGAATAATTTAATTCTGGAATAGTATTGGAAATTTCACCTCTAGTACCAATCCCACTTATAATTTCTAGGAGAAAAGTGAGGAATGGTAACAACTGACTTTTGAACCAAAAAGCCTTTCTCTCTTACCACCTCCACAACCACACTATTGGAATTTTTTTCCTCTGTGTGGGTTTTAGTATGAGCATTTAGTCAGGGAGGGAGAGAGTAGATTAAGTAGATGGGCGAAGTAGGGAATGTGAAATTTTTACCTGACTAATAAGAATGCCTGTGACAATGGCCAGCTGATGAAGGGTGCCAAGTGCCCCCCTGAGCGAGGTTGGAGCAATTTCCCCAATGTACATGGGAACCAGCCCTGAAATTAGCCCTGCATAAAACATGAATATGAATGTTAAAGTACATCCAGAAATACTTTAATAACATTGATTTAGTCTAAATACAGTCAATATCATGACTGAAAGTCCCATCCTGAGTCCCTTGTCCCCAGTCATAAACACAATTTATGAAAAAAATTGCTGATACAACTCTAAATATTAATAGAAAATATACTCATTTATTTGGCATTTTTTCATGATGTTTTAGTATAAGAAATGTATGCCAATATTTAGTTTATATCATGATGGCTCAGACTATGTTGAGAAAAGAGACTGGAAAGAAATTAGAACTTCACTGGGCCAACCCCTTGAAAGAGATGAGAAGTGACTTGTCCAAGATCACAGTAATAACAGAGTGTTACTAGGAGAACTAGGAACCTAACCGAATCTTCACAATGCCCAGGTGCTTCAAGAACACTGTTGGGGTGGTCATGGGGATGTAGAAAGGTGGAAGAGGTTAAGGAACTTATGAACTCTTTACCCAGTCACTCAAATCAGAGCAACCTTGCTTCTCTATTCAGTTCAAATATTAGGTGCTTCAGAGAAGATTTTATTTGAAGCACGATCTTTGATGCTTGAATGAATATGAAAAATTGAAAAGCACTAGGCCATTCTGCCTCTTGTAACCTTTTTAACTATATACAATCAGTCATTTAGGAAATGGTGGTATATTTAGTCATTTGCTGATTGTGATGTTTGTTTTTAAAGAATTTTTAAATGATTTTTCAGATTTTAAGTTATATTTTGCCTATCAAATGTAAGTGGGTAATCTTTAAGTAAATGATGCTTTCAGCAAATAGGTTCCCTTCCTCTATTCTTTCCTTCCTTCCTTCTCTCCTTCCTCCTTCTTTCTCTCTCCCCCCTTTCACTCTGTTGTGTATATATGCATGTACTTGAAATTGTTCTTATATCTCAAATATATATTTATATGGTATGGCATCTGTACTTCTGCAGAATTTGTGGCCTGTTGAGTGTAAAATAAGAAAACCCTATTTGGTCCTTTTGAGGTTGTACTACCTTTCCATAATACCTAATCCTATGCTTCACAATCACAATGAGATAAATAAACTGACAAGTCTAAAGCCACATAAACCCAAAGTAAAATTCTATTTCCTATAGTTTTAGTTACTTTAATACTAAGAATAGGGCCATACATGATTTTAAAAGATGGTTGGAGTGTACAAGAGCCTTGAGAATACTTACAGCATTTGTTCTCAATTTAAAAAAAAGCAGAATTTTTATGCTGTATTTTTAAAAAATGAAGAGGAAAAAAGAATCATGATTTATCTCTTTTCCACACTATTACCTGCTTTTCCAAGAAACTGAGGCTCAGACTTAATTAATACTGCCTACGGCCAGGCAGAGATAGTGACAGAATTGATTCACTCTGAATCCACAGTTTCTTCAACTTGTGGACTCACTCTTCACCTTAATAGGGCCACTATGACCTCAGTTATTTCTATTAACATTGACAATAATGAAAAGAGACATTTAATTAAGCCATCAACGTGGATATGTTAGGCTTTTGCTCACACTAATCATTAAAGACACATGGAATGATAGTCTTTTGTGCAAATAAAAGTGTTAGAAATATTTTATACACACAAATTTTGTACCCTCATCATTCCTTTGCCATTCCAGTGAATATTGGTGCTTATAAGGGTAGTACAATTTGTAAAAATGGGTTAAAACCTTGGCTCAGAAACTTCAGAACCAAGGATTCACCTGCATGAGAAGTTAAACATTAGTCCATATGTTTTAGAGACTGAATGTTCCTGTCTTTGTTTGGATCTCTGCTAATTAGTTGCCTTGAAATTCTGAAAACCTGTCTGTCTCCCAGAAGCAGTGGATCCCACTGTTCAGATGTAAAGTTCACAGGGGGAGCACCCTCAATTCTGAACTCCTGTACAAACCGCTTTGGCCTGATTTCCTCTGCTAATGAACACTACCACTTTCATGCATCGTGCAGACAACTCTGGAATCTGATAGGATCTAGAAGACACTGGTCCACGTGTACAGCCTTGCTGCGTGTGAGGGAGAAGGACACACACAGGTAGGCCAAGTTGGGGGTCTGAGTGTTGCCATCTTTCGCCACCCACTACACCTCAGGAGTAATAACAACTACTAGCATTTATTGGCAGCTTACTGTATGTCTGATTCTATCCTGAACACTTTACATGCCTTCTTATAATCACCTGGTAGCACAGCTATTATCTTCATTTTATACATGACAAACCTGAGAATCAGAGTTAAATAATTTGCCTGAGATAAAACAACTAGAAGTGAAGTTATTACAGTGGATAGTAACACTGTATCACAATTTCCACTTACTGATCTTAAACCGTGACTCAGGATTCACAAACTCTATGCTATTACCTTTCTTTCTGTGATCCTACCCTAGGCTCAAAAATAATCATGTATGTTACCACACAGTACTTGTTAAAGGTTTCTATTTGTGTGTGTGTGTGTGTGTGTGTGTGTATGAGAGAGAGAGAGAGAGAGAGAGAGAGAGAGAGAGAGAGAGAGAGAATGAGAGAATGAGAGAATGAGAGACAGACTTACCACAGTAGAGTCCTGATATGCTTCTTCCTGCAATTATAAGAATATGAGATGGCCCCAGTTTGGCACACCCCATCAAGAGAGCTCCAGCTAACGAGAGACTGTTTGCTGCCAACAAGGCTTTGATTCTGAAATTTTAAAAAAACCAAGATTTCAGCATCAAAACAATAAAAACATTTGCATTTAGAGCATGTTGAGATTTTTACCTAAAAGCAATCATTCTAATTTTGCTATAAAATCTAGTTTAGGAATTTTAAACCAAAATTGTCACTTGATCTTATACTAAAGTATTAACAGAAAGTAATATTTCTGATGGGAGACTCTGGGCTTCACACACTTGGCCTCCACATTGTGATACAGATGGTCAGTTTGATTTAACACATTTTCAAACATCAGTAAACTAAGTTTTCTACAAAGTTTTTCACAAATTTTCACTGCTTTAAAGAATGATTATCAGATGATATAATTATTTAGTTCCGTGGTTATAACATATGACTTGTTTTTTTCTTTAATTTTTTCTTTGAATAGTAAGAGTTTTTAGTTACATAGAATAGGAAGGGAGCTTTGAAAGTCAAATTTTCTTTTGTATACATTTTGGGAAGTAAATTAAAATCTACTTTTTAAAGTTTGTGAGAGTTATAATGATCCTTATTTTAACAGGATCCGTATATCCTATTTCTAGAATCTATAATGTCAACCAATGTAAAACACATAAAGTTGACAATAGCAACAAAAACATCATTTTCAAAACTAATCATATTAAAATTACACAAAAACCTTCAAAGTTAAGTAGATACTAAGGCCAGTAAAAGAATGTGAGAGGATAACTATGAAAATGTGCCACAAGGAAATTTCTACTCCCGTGTTTCAAAACCTGAATGGCGAGCTTTTTCTAAGCAAGTATCTTTAATATCAAACTTTTTATGGAAGTAAATAATTTCATACTGCAGTGATTGCCTAGCAGCCATGCAATAGCCTGAGTAGTCCAAGTGTAGATTCTGAAAATATTACCTTATATTGCAAAAGGGATTTTGCAAATATGGCTAGGTTAAGGATTTTGTGATAGGGAGTGTTTGAATTATCCAGGTGAAGTCAATGATGTATTAAAGATGTCCTTCCAAGGGGATAGCAAACTGGGGATTTGGCTCAAGCGCTTGTCTGGTAAGTGCAAGGTTCTGAGTTCGATCCCCTGTATTAAAAAAAAATCCAAAAAACCCCGAGGGGAGTTGCCTGCTCCAAGAGAGGAGCAGGCAAGGTGATGCTATGGGTGGGATATACTTCAAAGATGGAGGAAGGGCCAACAGTCACTTACTTGTAGGACGCCAGCACATACTAGAAAAGGGCAAGTAATAGTTCTCCCTCAGAGCTCCCTGAAGGAACCAACCCTTCTGAGAGCTCGACTTCAGCTAAATGGAACTGATTTTGGGTTTAAAATTGGAAGAAAATTAACTTGTGTTGTTTTAAGGTACTAGTTGGTGGTAATCTGTCACAGCAGCCATAGGAAACTAATGTAAGGAAATCATTAACCATGTAAATGTAGAAGGGTGATTAAGAGCTGGCTAGCTCCCTTGAGCTGTCATGTTCAGAGATGGTTGATGAGTGTTTCTCTGTAGACCACTCTGAAATGCGTTTTCTCTTCACAAAGAGAGCATGCAAATTCACTAATTTACCCTAAGAAATTATTATCAGCTGGTGAATTGTCTGATAGGAGGGAAAAAGACAAAAAGTCTTAAAATCCTGAAAGGATTTTTGGTGCCCAATTAATTGTCTCTCTTCCTCATTTCCAAACAATAGTTGTGGAATACTTTATACAACTTAAAAGGTTTCAAATTTAGGCTCAGATGTGAGAAATGGTAAAAAAAAAAAGGCAAAAAATGGCAAATAGAAATATATGAAATGGTTGAATTGAGAAGCAAGAAACTTAGTTCTATTTTTTAAAATTTTCCTTTATTCCTCTTAGCTTAGGCTTCATCATCATTGTCATTGTCACAATCATCAGAACAGGGCTACATTTGCTGCTTTCCTCCTATGTGCAGGTGTTGTACAAAAATCCTTTTGTTCTGTCTCATTTAATTCTCACAATAATATGACAAAGTAGGCATAATGTTTTTCCAACATTGAAGATAGTAGGAAGATGTCTTAGAGAGCCCAAGTAACATATTCATTTTCACACAGCTGTTAAGTGACCAACAGACATCCAGTAGGCTGAATAATGTCTCCTGGGTCCTGTGCAGTCAAAGGTGATTAATGCTCCCTTTTAATAAGTTACTCCTTCTTCCTCTGTTTTTGTAGTACTGGGGACTGAACTCCATGCTTTGCACATGTCAGACAAACACTTTACTACTGACCTGTACCCACGGCTCTATCAGTTAAGTTGCTGTCTCAACCTTCCTTGACTCTTGGTAGTATGGCTTCACAGGCTGGTTTTCCTCATTATAATCTTGTAATTAAATGTAATGGCCTTGGGGAAATCTGAATTTGCAAAACTAAATCCACAAAAACAGTGGTCATAGACCACTGTTGATGGTTATACAATTGAAAAGACAGATTTATTTAAAGGAATGATAGAAGGAGCACATTTTTATTTAGTTAGTTTTAACTAGTGGCGATATGATTCTGGCTATAAGGATAATCATGTCATCTCTCAGTGACTTTCCCCAGAAAAATAGTTTTATGGGAGACACTGAACTTTTCAGTCTTTTAATTTTTTTTATGACTTTTTCAAGGAAGATAAAAGAAACTTCATTTTGCTATAGGACAAACCATTTAACAAATGGGTTTTTTGATATTGCTTTGGATAGGACCATTGTCCTATCCCAAATGCTAAATTCTAAGACTCCAGAGGATATGCATCCTGGCTTCATGTCTAGGACACTAATTTAGTGTTTTAAGCTGGTTACTAGACCTGTCAGAATCTCTTCTTTAAATAAGGGACAAAGTTTAAATTTTTCTTCAGGGCTAGAAAGGGCTAAAAATTGATTTGTTCATATTTTAAGATTTAATCTTGTTTGATTTATTTTACAAATAATCCAGAGCATTCTCCATTCATACAAATATAGTGCAAATTGAAATGATTGCTACATTTTTTAAAAGATGAAAATCAGTTCATTTTGTTTATTATGAATTCTGATTTACATTTTGACCAAACACCCAGTGAGCTGATAAAAATGTAAAAACCCAAACTTTCTCTTTTCTCTTACAGGAAGCTCCTTTTCAAATAATAAGAATAAAACTTGGATTGCCATGATACTCTTTAGTTACAGAAACTCATTATATTCTTATTGTATAAAGTTCCAGTATAAGGAAAAAATTATCAGAATTAAAATAACTATACAGTTAAAGATATAATTGATAGTAGGACTTGGAAAAACTAAATTAATTATAATCTAGCATTATTATTCCTGTTTTGTTATTTATACCTTTAAAATGTTTTCATACCTAAATTTTCTATATTTGGCTTATATTATTTTTATCATGAAAGAAAAAATCAATCCACAGAAATTGTGCTCAGAAACAGGAAATAAATTTAAAGAAGTAATTATTTCATTTTTTATTTCTTCCCTATGTAGGTCAGGAAATTCCCCCAGCTTTAGTATGTCACATAACTAAGTGCATAGCAGAGGAGCACTGCTGATGTATCTAATCTAGGATTTCTAATAGAAGCTGGAGTTTAGAAATGCTTCATCTCACTTTATCTTGAACTGGGACTTGGGGGCAGCAGTACCAGCAGTAGACAGAGGCCCTATGCTAAGACTGTGAGGCTACTAGGAGTTGGCAATATTGATTTGATCTTTAGATTTGGCTGATACAAATGCCAAATTCTTACTTAAAAATAAATATACTGGATTTTTGAGAAATGGTGTGATTTGAAAAGCAAACAGTAGATTTTCAGGTTAAAAATTCCAACCTCAGATCTTCTGCTGAGGTCCCGAGTTAACCATTTGTGTAGTGGTTTCTTAGTATGTTTTATATTTCAAATCCAGAGAATCACAGTGATTATCTAAAAATGTGCACCAAGTTCACTTTTCTGTAAATGCTTCCACAATTAACTATATTATTGCAACTGCATTTTTCATTGATTTGGTCTAGTATTGACCTGCCTAATAGGGTTATGAGTAGAAAAAACAACTCAACCAGTTACACAAAAGGAAAGAGTATCTTTTGAAACAAATTCTAACAACCTCAAAATACTAAAGTCTCTGTTTATGATTATTTATGAAATATACCTACCTTCCAAGCTTGTCCCCAAGCCACCCACCAAAGAATGATGCAATCAGTCCACCCACTGCAAAGGTAGATACAGACAAGGACCAGAGCATGGTGAGTAGGCCAGTAGATGTCACAGTCTCTTCCTCAGGCCTAGGGCCTGGTGTTGGGTTCCCTGGGTATGAGATTGTGGGCAGCGTATCTGTAGTGTTGATAACATAGCTGTTGGTAGCTTTTCTGTCATCCAGTGGAATGCCCAAAACATGTCTATAATGAGATATTATTATCTGCAGAAATAAAATAAAGAAGAAAAATCCCAGTATTTCAAACATTCTGTGTATTTTTCATTTTCCTTTAAAATATTTACCAGGTATTTAAACAGCATCATCCCAAATATATGGGTTATAGTCATGCAACGTGAATAAATTTGTAGTTAATCATATACTATAAAGCAGAGGCTACAAATCCAATGTTAGTGGAAGCCATGCAAGAAAAATTAAGTGAAGTAGACAGGGAGTATCTTGATGCCCAAAGTAGTGAAATATCTCCTGTATGCTGGAGATGTAATTGGGAGTAGTTAGCTTGTACAGGGGTAGCGTTTGCCCCGCCTAAAGGAAGAAACTGTAGAGGCAAGACTGGTGTTGGATGACCTTCAGTTTTTAAATAGAATCCAGAAATCTGCATCTTTGCTTAGAAGCCTTTAGGTCTTAATGCCTGGCGAATATTTAAATTGAAAATATTCCTCAGATTAAAAAGACATGTTTTTATGTCAGTGTTACTTTTACACAACAGGATTTAGGTATTCTAATAGAAGCGTAAGAAGAGACTGGAAAAGATAAGATAAAGGTCAATAATAAAGTTAATACTATACAAAATCCAAATGCGAGGTGTATTATCTCTGGTAGAAGTAGACTACAGACTCATTGCTAGACTTCCTAGCAGCCAGGGCAATGAGAAGAAAATAATCAGGAACATGACTGATGAATTCCAGAGGCAAAAACAGCTCTGTGGACCCTGAGATGTGAGGCCTTGAAGGAAGTTTGTTTTAATGGGTGCTCATGTGGTTCCTCATGGAGCAGCAAGGTGAACCTATGGCACACATGCCAGAGCAGGCTGTTGTCACCGAAAGCTCTAAAATGTGTGCCATTATTGTCATAGAGTTTAGTGTGGCACAGAAGAAACAATATTTAAAATTAAACCCCACAGACTCACATTTTATAATGTGCTTCAGTAGAGGCAAATAGGGTATAATCCACTAGAAGCACATCAGAGCAGAGCTATGAAAAGTAAGCTAGGAAAATGGTAGACATTATCTGACATTTTTTAAAAAATGATGATCCAAATAATTATGGAGAAAATTCAAACTTTATTATACTTCTTGACCAGCATTAAACTTTTGTAGTATTTTATATTGAATGACCTATAGGAGACAGGAATGAAGGACTAGAGTTAGGGCTTCTAAAGGTTCTGATCTGGCCTAGAAATAGGTGTAATAAAGTGGTTGAGAGAGTCTGGCTCAGAAGAACATGTTAAAGTGCCTGGTGCAAATAAATAAGTGCTCAATAAACATACACAGAATGAAACATATCCTTCTATATTTTCCTCTTATTCTCTGGCATTTTTGAAAACACTAATGCGTGGATGAGAACTTTGAATGTATGCTTCAATGAGCTCTCTGGGCTGGTGATATTTCTGTGAGCTCAGCGAACTGCAGAGTCAGAGATCAAGCATTATTTATTGCTTTTTTTCCCCTGAAGGCTGTTAACTGAGGAGTCAAGGTCAAGTTATCAGATCTGGAACCACGTGCATTATACTTGGCAGGCCAGGATTACCCTATGTCCTCCACGTGGCCACACTTTATCTTCAGGACAGAACTTTCCACAGAAAGAACTTATATATGTTCATGTTTCACTTACCTGTTGAGGTGCATTGATCACACCTATGTCATATCCAAACTGGAAAGAACTCAGTGCCGCAGTGAAGACAGTGAAAACCAAGGTTCCAGTGATCTGTGGGATGAAACAGAGCTGGAGTACATCAGGCAGTTCAGCTACCCACCATCCCACCATCCTGGAGTGTGGACTTCTTACAGGATCCACAGACTGATTCTTTCCCCTTGCAAACCTTTCACAGTATGCTCTGTGTTCTGCTGGGTAAGTGTTGTTCACCTGAGAATGTGAAAGTCCTTCATCATTTTCTCTATAGTGATATAACTGAAAAATACTTGAGACAGCTTTTTCCAGGAGAGGAACCAAACATCCTTTTCTTAACATACATATTTTAAGACTCAAAATCAAGACTAAGAACTAGAACTACTGCTGAAGCAAAGAAACTGCTAAGATAGAAACTAGGTTATATGTCCTTGGGAGAACTCACATACAACATGAGTAACAGAGAAAGGGAGAACTTTCTGGACTTTGTCACAGTACAAAAGCAGCTTAGCAGTCATATGAGAGGTGTCAACCATGCTTTATCATGTTCTACAGCAATATTCAGGTAGTGTACTTTAGAGGATTTGCATCTAGTTGAACCTAGAGTTGTGGGTTAATCTATATTACATTCTCTCCAACTCCATGAAGATATAATATAACTACAAAGCATGACCTTTTTCATCTCATAATTATAAATCTGACTACTTAAAGAAATCATATTATGCATACAGATTTACATATAAGGACAGCACAGCATTTTGTGTCTGTGTGAAATAACAAAAATTACAGAAAGAATGTAAATCACTCCATAATAGATAGTCAAATAGATTCAAATAATCATGACACATGTATCAGATGTATACAACATGCTATATGGGAGTTAAAAAGTGTGTGATTAGATGAACTGACCTATCTCATTAGACTCATATTGTTAATAGTAATGCTTTTTTAAAAAAAGGGTTGAACATATTATTCTTTGATTTGTGACTATTGTGTGTAATTCAAAGAATATTTTCTTTATGAATAAATAACAAATTGATGACCTTTGAAAAGGAATGTGAGGTTGGAGAAGGGAAGTAAGGGAATATTTTTCTTTTATGTTATTAGACATTTTATAGGGAGATGTTTAATATATAATTATAATATTCTAAATTTTAAATAAGTTGCATGGGATATAGTAGCCATATTGTTGAATAAATGAATGAGTCATATAAGCAAGGATTCTAGTTTCCACTCTTTTACTTCAAGGATATATAACTTTACCCACTTCTCCTATGGGAGCTTTAGTTTTTGTCTAAATTGTGGGTTGATTGTAAATCTTCCCATCCAGCATTAGGAATAAGTAATTAAGCAAAACTCCAGATTCCCCGGTAAATCTATAAATTAGAATTTTCACAGTGTTACCGTCAATGAGGTATTGTCATAGACTGTAGTTATTTAGTCTACTGATTCTAAAATGAGACCCCGCTTGGAGAGCTTGGTAAACATGCAGCCTCCGCAAAGTTACCCTAGACTACCTACTACTGGATTGGATTCTTAAGTGAGGACTGGGGAGAATTCTATACATTTACAAAACTTGCTTTTTTTAAAAAAAAAAATAATTTTAGGCAGCATCTATGTGGATTTTTCTCCCAGCAACTTTCTTCTCTGGAAGAAAGGACTTCAAAATAAGCCAAAATTTATAACATGGAAAATATACATATAGGCACACATTCCCAAAAAAGAACATATAGTATATAAGCTATATACTTACTGAAAATAAATAATATATATGTTGTATCAATAAATTACACATATAATGTGCACATACATACACATGCATATGCAGTATATTGTGCATAGGATATGAGAGATTTTGAATTATCCCTGAAAGTATCACTAGACATCTAAAATTCAGTGGCTCAGACAGCCAAAGCTAAGGTAGGGTTCCATTTATTAGATTGGTGATTTCTTTTTCTGCCTCAAGCTGTTTCTGAGGACAGGAATTGCATCCAATTCACAGCTGATAATCATTATCAACAATGAGAGGACCAGGTGCCCTCAGAAGGCTTTAGCCTACTTCCTTCATCCTCTTAGTCACTATAATCTGGACAATGTGATATGACTTATAGGACAAAACCAGCTTCAAAGCCTAGTACTGAGTGTTTACATCAAATGCACACTGATCACTGCTTTATATGGATTATTTCATTTATTCTTTGTGTTTCCTATTGCAACTATAACAAATGATCACCAACTCACTGGTTTAGAGAACGTAAACCTATTTATCTTGTAGTTCTATTAGAAGTGCAGGATTCAGAGTTATCAGGTCTGTTCCTTTCTGGAGGCTGCAGGAAAAGACTTGGTGCAGTTCCTCATGATGGTAGATTGAGTTTGATGTTTTCCTCTTGGCTGTAAACTGAGGGCTGCTCTCAGCGCCAGTGGCCAACACATTTCTTGGCTAATTGTACCTCTCCTCCACCTTCGCTGCCCGCAATGGCATGTCCGTTCTTACGTTGCATTTCTCTGGTGCAGACAACACCAAGGAAAAGTTCTTCTGTTTGCAGAATGCATGAGATTAGATTTGACTTATCTGGATAACCCAGGAGAATCTCCTCATCTCAAGGTCCATAACCTCAATCATGTCTTCAAAAATCTTTTTTGCCTTCTTCATGGTTTAGCCCTGGACTTGGTCTGAGAAAGTTTTGTTTATTAAGCAGGAAAAAACTTTGACAATTACTAAGTCCAAAAAAGCCCTCTTAACTTTTATCTATTCACTCTAATGTCAAAGATGTTGCCACAATATAGGTAGAGATGATGAAAATCATGAGAATTTGGGACTTTACTCAATTTAGGGTCTGGGGTCCTAACTTGTTTGCCTGTTCTCTCAAAAATCTTGAGGATAGAAATCATCATTATCCATTCACACACAGAGAAACATATATGGAGACAGTTAATTTATGCAAAAACTCCATGCTTAGTAAGTACCAGGTGATCTTTAGGCCTTCCTTTACACATCTTTATAGGCCACAAGGTATTCAACTAACACTTTTAAAAAAATTCTGCCTTCACTTAGAGCTTAATGATTGTATGTTAGAGAAACTAGTTCTCATATCTAATTGAGAATATGCAATGGGATAAATGTCGAAGGGTAGTATGGTATAGAACTGTAACGGAGTAGAAAACGTGTTTATTTTATGGCTTAGAAGAAGTCAGAGAGAATCTATTCATAAAAAAACAAGTACATATGGAAGTAAGACAATTTAAGAAAAAGTCCTAGTTAAGCGCTTACCACCCCTGAGCCTCAGTTTCTTTGCCCATAAGTGACAGTTAATGCATAAGATTATTGTGAAAACTAAATAAGATAAATAAATAATGTGGCTGTCCTTTAAACAGCAAAAGGGCAAATGAACAAATGCATCTTTGTTCACATCATTATCATCTCAGTAATCCCCCTTGCCAAACAGCCATATGTTAACTTTTCATATATCACCAGTAACCTTTACAACAATACTATAAAGTACATGAAATTGCTCCCATTTTACAGCTGAAGAAACCAGGCTCATAGATGATTAAAGACAAGTCTAAAACCATAGTGGTACCTCGGTTTCCACCATTCTGGTTGCAACCAAATTGGATGAGAACCAAATCAAATTCAATGTTATGTTCAATGTTGACCTTATGGGAAAATTTGGTTGGTTCTTATCCAATTTGATTTGTGACCAGAATTGCAGAAAAAATTAAGTTCATGAACCGAGACACCACTGTAACAAATCCTCTGTTATGGGACATTAAGTTACTGGTCTTAAACCCTCATCACTGAATGAAAAAGAAAAATTTTCAGCAACTACTGATTGGCTAGGGAAGAACACTGTGAAATTCCTTTAAACAATATGCTATAGGAAGCCAAGTCAATAGTGATCTTGCACTCAAATTGGAAAAGGCCAGGGGCTTCTCAAGTCATAGAATTTTTAGATTAAATGGAACTTTAGAGCGCAATGAATACTTGTCTGATTCCTCTATTTTTCAATTAAAAGAACTGAGGTCCAAAAGCTAAGGCCCTAGTCTGAGTTCTGTGCATATGCAGAGCAACACCTTACGTCTCTTGACCCATAGTTCTGTGATTATCCTATCCCTTTTAAACTTTGGGTGGAATCATAAAACTAAAAAACACTGCTTTTTATATAGGTTCTATTATTAGGTGATTCCTTGTTTCTCAAGGGAAGTTCTATGACCTACTTTCTAAAGCCCCTAAGGGAGCTTAATTAGTTGTAAATGGAGTTTGGGCATCTGCTCTATGCCAGCTCTCTGCTAAGCATATTACCTTCCCTCTTGCAGTACCTTCCATTATATTTTTGCCATATGTGTTATCACTTTTACTGTAATCAGTGTTCATCTTTATATTTTCTTTAAAGTTCCACTTTAGCTTTACCCTGAGCTTCAGTATCCATAAAATCATAATATGCTAGTTATTATTTAAATACATATTATATATCTATCAACATTAAAATGCTTGCCATAGAAACTGCTCTGATATTATCTGATTTAATTACTGTCAAGGCCTAACATACTATGATAATACCTACATAACCCATTTATATTTCAATATGTTCTTATTTTATTTAAATATAGAAAACCCAAAACTCAATTGAATAATTTTAGCTCAAGTCTCACAGCAGCAAAGAAGCACTGCTGGAGTATAGATTCAAGCATGCCTACTTCAAAGTTCATGCTGCAAAACATGCTCCTTACTGACACAAGCTGATAATCAGCAGAGTACGCCCTACCAGGTCAGAATTTAAGGATCGTAGGAGCATTGATTTATTAACTTGTATTATTGTAATCCTGTGTGAGTGATTTTGGTTAAGGAAAACTTCCTTGGTTCCCTTGGATAAGGGAACAACCATTATATCATTTTAAGTTTTTATATTGAAAAGTATTATATCTGTGGAGAAATTGAAATATAGTACAGGGGATACTCTACAACTTTTCTGTCATTCTGGCTGAAACATTTAAACATAAGCTTCAGACATTTATATCACCTCACTCTTAGATACCTCAGTATGGACTCACTGAGAACAAAGATATATTTCTACATGGTTGTAATACATTATCATATCAGAGGTTATAATACTGATATACTAATATGAACTAAGACACAGTTCACATTCAAAATTTCCCAACTATCTCCATATTTTCCTTTATAATTGGTTTCTCTTTCTTCTGTGATCTAAGAATACTTGTTGCATTTTTTTTCCCAGTTCTTCAATCTCATTTCTAGAATCTTGTTTCTACCTCTTTTACCTTTCATGCATCAACTTTGAATATCCCAATCACTTTTCATGATTAAATTCAGGTTACTCGACCATTTTTTAGGGAAGAAGTCACATTCCTTCAGTAATGTGGTTTTACAGAATCACTTGGAAAATAGAAAACAGAACATAGTCAGAAAACAGAGCAAATATCCTTAAACCTCAATTACTGAATAAGAAGCAGGTTTTCTTTAGCAACCAAATGAATTATCAATTTGTCAAGTAGAGAGAAGTAGCTTTGCTTTGTGGTAGCTATATCCAATATTCCCAAAAGCTCTGTGTACTCAGCAATGTGAAAAAATTCCCCTCTTCATTTTTTTTTCAAAGCCAGATTTAAAATGAACCTGATGCTGATTTACCTTATCTCCTGCCATTCTATGCGTTTGGAGTCCTGTTAATTCCAGGTCCTGCACTGAATGTGGAATGTGTAGCCGACAGTCCCTGCCTCTATGTTCAGAGCTCTGCCTGGTTATACATTGTAGGAGGAGGAGCAAGGTGAGGGAGGAGTAGGGCTCAACCTAAAAGTCCAAGTCTAATCTTAATAACAGAGGTTGAATTTTGATGACAATCAAATCAATAAATCCTTTGCCTCAGCAACCTGTGGCTCCAGTACCTTTTTTCCACCAGAAGAGAAAATGGGAGCAGGTTCCTTAGGCGTAAGTTGCAAATCAGAGGTTGTTATGTTTTAAGGCATGTGTTAAGTGTGGCAGCAAGCAGGTGAAAAGGGAACTCTGTGAGTTCTTTTGTGGAAGATGTGCTGGTCTTTCGAGATATGTTGGGCTGCCAGTAGTGTTGTGGGATAAGAAAGGCACGGGAAGCACAATGAGCTCCGCTCTGCTGAGCGCTCCTAACGTGGTATTTGTGGTATTTGTGTATCAGGTCTGGGTGGTCCAGGGCCGTTATAAGTTAGACTGGTTACCTAAATGAGTTCTAGACAGGTAAGGGCTTGGCTTTGTCTCTCAGTATTCACTGACTTGCTGTGATTTTCCTGTGCTTTAGTTTTTTTGTTTTTTAACTGATAAGTGGAACTAACAGAATATACACTTTGTTTTGTTGGGAGGATTAAATGAGAAATATGTAAAAGTGCTGAGTGTTTCGTGAGTAGTGGTTGTTATTGTTATTACCGTTACTGATTCAGCGTACGTCAAGAGGAACTTGCTGAAAGTAATGTAGCATTTGCAAATCTGGTCATGTGTCTCAGCTTGTGCCTTCTTGGTATCCTCTTGGACATACAATCACTTTGGGGGTTTGGGAAGTATCAAAATTGATTGAGCTTTAACTCTTCCTAGCAACTAGGGTCACTGCTTCTGCTGAGACTCACAGGAAACCAGTTTGCCACAGAGGAAATGTGGCAGCAACAAATGAAGAGGCACTAGAAAAAGATGGGAGGAGAAAGTGAAGAAGTAGAGGAAACTCAGATGTCATTTGTCTTTTACTTTTCCCAGCTTTTTAAAAATTTGTACTACTTCTGCAAGTTGACACACCTAAAAATATTTGGTTTTAGAAGGTTAATTCAGTTCAAACCACAAACAGTAATGGAGTCCAGCACAGGTCCATGCTCTGAGTTGAATGAGACACAGCTGCCTCCTGCTAGGGATTTATAATGTATAAGGTGAGATGTATGCATATATGAGTGAAAAAACACAATTATTCCTAGCAAAGAAGAAGCATGGACAAATGTAGTAATGATAGTTAATCTTTATTGAGTCCTTGCTTGGTGCCAGGTGCCTCCCAGCACTTGCCATGGATTAACTTGTTTGGTCATAACAGAAGAGCTGTGGTCATAGGGCCACACTTTGGGGAGCAGCTTTCAAACAAGATGTTACAGCGCCCAAGTTGCTGCCCTGACTTTCTGCCCTGGTTTTGGCAGGTTTTACACATGCCCACTTGTCAGAGCCTCAGTTGTTTTCCAAGGACCCGACAATCTGCAGGAAAGAGGCTTGTGCCACTGTTAGGAATGAAAGTTATCCTCTGCTGTTTACCAACCTTTGTCTTTTGAACTCTCTGAGGTTGATGAGAGTACTAAGTCCTGATCAGCACCTAGCAGCTGCGTGAGCTATTCTCTCCCTTTCAAAGTGCGACTTACCTCTTGCCTTGAGTCCCTGTGACCAGCTTTCTTTGGGTTAGCCCTGGCCTCCTTGTTCTGTTTCTGCTCAGAAATGAGTAATGGCTGCAGCCTTGGGGATGGGCTAAAACTGTCTCCAGGTTGGAGGTTGAAGGATTCAGTCAGAGTAACTGCATTCATTTATTTACTCAGTCCTAGCCTCTTAGGAAAGTGCATTTCGGTGGCTTCCTGGCTGTGGGACAAAATTAAACTTCAGGCATTTTGCTGATGGAGTAAGGCCTGCTTAGTGCCTGCCATTCACCTCTGTGTATTGTTCTTTTAGATTTACACATTTAAACTTTTCAGGTCACATTCTGATCAGTTTTTGATTAATGGAATCTAAGTACATGCTAAAAGGTGCAAAGCAGGACTCACCATCCTGCCTTTGTTTTCCCTATTATCTTTCCTTTAAGTAAAATGAGTCTGTAAATGGAAGGGAAGAAACCAGCTCTTTATGCCTGCTGCATTCTTCTTTGATAACATCATGTGTCAGTAAGGGCAAAGGTTCTCCTAGGAACTAAATCAAATGTGTTCAAGCTTGACCAAGGAGGGATGCAATAGAGTATCTGAAGGTTCCAATGCCTTTAGAAGGCAGTGTTTTTCACAATTCTGGAACCAAATTTGGCATCGTAGCTTCCCAAAGGGGGAGGACAAATTGTACATACTCTTCTCAACCTCTGTACAGATGCTTTTCTGGTCCACGCTGTCAGCAACTCTTGTGTGTGTATTTCTGACCTCATTCAAGTCAAGACTGGCTCAAAAGTTAGATCAGGTGATAATGCTCCCCTACTCAAAAGCCTCTGGTGACTTTTTAGTCACCCTTAGGAGGAAACCCATACTCTTCACCATGGCATAAAAGGCCAACTTGATGCAGACCAGCTCTAACACTGACTCTCAACCCAGCAAATGGGCCTCAGACTATCTCACATGCTTCAATCTTAGCATCTGTGTGCTGGAGGAACCTCCGTTCAAAGTGCCCCTTTGCCAGCTTTTATTGTCACTGCCACTGAATGTTGAAGAAGGAAAGATCTTAGGTTGAAGAATAAGAGATGTTTGGTTAAGGAGAAAGCAGAGATATTACTGAGAAGAGAGCATCCAAGATTATGTCATGCAGCACCTATAGGCCATGGGAAAAAGATGGAATTCACCGAAGCACAGTGGGAAGCCATTGGAGGGATTAACAGTGGGAATGATAGGATCCAGTATGTGTTTAAGATTACTCCTGCTACCGGCATAAGCGCCTGCCTTGCAAGTGCGTGGTCATGAGTTCGATCCTCGGTACCAATACAAAACAAAAAAGATTACTCCTGCTGTTGAGTGCAGGCCAGATGAATGTCCTGGTTAGGGGATCCAGCATAGAGGAGAGGCACACTTACGAGGCTGTCATGACAGTTCAGGCTTGCTGTGGACCACCAGAACTAATGGTAGCAAAGAAGGAGAAATAACAATTCAATACATATCTTGGTGGGTAAAGATGGGACTTGTAGATAATTGCTTTGAGGAGAGTAGTCAGAATGACTGATCATTTTCTTGCTTATTAAGCTGGGATAACTGTGACACCATTTAATATCATATATGGTAGATTGTTCAATCACCTGAGTAATAATCCATGTTACTGGATCTCATGAAAGACTACAATAAAATAGTCAGATTTTGCACTACTTTTTATTATTTTTTATTATTTTATTAGTACATATTTGTTGTACATAAAGTTTACATTCAACTTGGGGAGTAGGAATACGTATATAATACAGCTTGTTTCCTTTTTAAATTTCTTTCCCCTTCCCACCCACTTCCCTTCTTCCACCTCTAAATCCCCTTTCCCCATTTTCATTCTTGTTGTTATTATTATTCTTAGCTCATATTTATGGCATATAGTGCTTACATTCATTGAGGTTATTAGTTCCTTCATGTGACATTATCTTAATTTTTCTTATTTCCTCTTCCTTTTCCCCTTTCCCCTTGTCCTTGGTCTCCTTGATCCCTTCCCATTTGCAAGAGATCTAGCCTCTTTTTTCCTGCTATTCACCTTTTCTATGCTCTTTGTTTTTTGTATTTTGCCTTACTCACATTAGAGATACCACATAGTTCTGAAGCTTGTGCATCTGACTTACTTCAATTGACACTGAATTTTCCAGGTATATCCATTTTCCTACAAATATCTCGAATTTCTCCTTCTTCATAGCTAAGTAGTGTTCTATTATGTATAGATACCACATTTTCTTTACTTATTTGTCAGTTAATGACAAATGTCTACTTCCAGGATTTTGCTTTTATGATTGCGCTGCTATACAGATTGGTATGCAAGTATCGCTATAATACAATGCTTTTAGCTTTTGGGGGAAGATACCTAGAAAGGATATAACTGGATATGATGGAATTTCTAATTTTAGTTCTTTGAAAAATCTCCATACTGATTTCCATAATGGCTTACTGATTTACATTTACACTAATAATGTAGGAAGGTTCCTTTTTTTTAACCACAACCACACCAGCATTTGTTATTCTTTGACTTTTTGATGATTGCCATTCTTTCTGGTGTAAGACAAAATTTTATCATTATTTTTATTTCCACTTCTGTAGTGATCAGAGATGTTGAACATTTTTTCATATATTTTTTGGTCACCTGTACTTCTGAGAAGTGTCTGTTCATTTCAATAGACTATTTCTTGATTGGATCTTACATTTTAGGAGATCTATTTTGGGGGGAGAGTTCTTTATATATTGCAGATATTAGTTCTCAGTCTGAGAAATAGATGACAAATTTTTTCCTATTGTGTAGGTTGTCTCTTTGTTCTACTAATTCATTCCTTTGCTGTGTAGAAGTTTTTTTTCTAACTTGATGTAATCACATTTGTTGTTTTTTGCTATTATTTCTTGCTGTTATTTCTTGGAGTTCTGTTTAGAAAGTCCATACCTCCACCTATAGCTTCAAGTATTTTACCTATTTTATATTCCAGTAGGGTTGATATTTATGGGTTTTTTTTTGTTCAATTCTTTTTTTTTGTTGTTATTCAATTCTTTTATAAAAACATTGGTCACCATTTAACATACAGTGGCAACAAAATGCAACCAGTTTACATGCATCAACAAGTCAATAAATCATAATACATGGACAATACAAATTTCAAATGAACAGTACTAAGTGGTTCATGTTTCATTTACCATAGTTTTAGTGCTCCTAAGAGAGAAATAGCTAACATGAGAAACAAGGAGTTCCAGTTTCAATCTTAAATAAGATTCTTTGTGCAAGTAGCATGAAACAACAATTATAAATCATTGGCTTAAAAGGAACCATTTTTCAGAAATCACTTGTGCAAAGCACCATATTACAACAGAATAAGATATTTGTGTTTTAATGCTTAAATTTATTTTGATTTTAGTTTAGTTCTAAAGAGAGATGTGAGTCTAGTTTCTATTTTATGTAAAGAGACATGGAGTTTTCCTAGCACCATTTGTTGAATAGGCTATCTTTCCTCTAATAAATGCTTTGGGGGCCCCTTTGTCAAATACCAAATAACTGAATGTGTGGAGAGGTTTCTGTATTTTCTATTTCTGTTTCGTTGATTCACATGTCTGTTGTGCCAGTAGTATGCCATTTTTTTTCTTTGAAAGACAATAAAACAAAAGGGGGCAGTACAGAGCAGATCAGAACAGGACAACATAGGCAACACAGTACTTTACATTAAGTCAACTGGACATCAACAGTAGCTAACACCATATCTCTTACTCTACTATAGTTGAGCATAGTTTCAATTACAATAATATCAAACATAACACAATAGTATAAAGCCATGCACAGAGTGAAAGAATTACAGGGCTTTCTGAACCAAATAACAGAAAATGATCAATGGGTACTATAATATCTCATTTTCGATTAAAAAAATTTAGTTTGAACTATCATACATATTCCAATTCCAATAAGACACATTTTGATAGAACCAACGGTAGTACAACAAAAAAAGCATGGTAGGACTTCTAAGAAGGATGATATTAAATCAGCAATAGCTGTCATAATGTTTTGTTTTCTTCAAAACAGCTATTCATATCATCAAGTATGATATAGTCAAACAAAACAGGATAACACCATTCCAACTGATGATTTAAAACTTTGAAAGACTTCGAAGCTATGAGATGAGGCCTCATGCTTACCATAAAGTCTTATATATCAAATCTCATATTAGGGAGACTATATGGTATTTACCCTTGTGAGTTTGGTTTATTTCACTTAAGAGAATGGTCTCAAGTTGTGTCCATTTATTTATAAATATCTCGATGTGATCATTCTTTATAGCTGAGTAGTACCCCATTGTATAAAAATGCCACAACTTTTTAATCCATTCCTCAGTTGATGGGCACTTAGGTTGTTTCCAAGATCTGGCTATTACAAATTGTGCTGCTATAAACATGGGTGCACATATATCACTGTGGTATGATGTTTTCAGTTCTTCTGGGAATATGCCTAGAAGCGGAATAGCTGGGTCAAATGGGACTTCC
>PVJX010016887.1:0-39413 GCA_004027295.1 Dolichotis patagonum
GTAAACACAAAGAGAGGCCCCAGTACAAGACTGAGGAAAGTGAATGTGAAGGAAGATTCTTTAGCAGTGCCAAAGCCAACACGAACATCGAGGGCCATTACTTACACCTCTAAAGTACCAGAAGTTGATGATAAAGGCATTAAACCTTTGAAGGAACTTGAAAAGCAAACATTGGATCCTGCTACAGGCATGAGTGGCAGCCGGAGATGGCCAAGGACAGCCAAGGCAAAAGCTCAGTCCTTGCAAGATTTGACTGGCTCCAGAGAACTAATCCAAACATCAGGCCACACTGAGGAATCAATGGGAGATGAAAAAACCACAGAAATGCCCTGCAAATCTCCACAAGTACCAGGGGACAGTTCAGCAACCTCAAAGAGACGACCCAGGACAAGATTTGGGAAGGTAGATGTGACCGAAGAGCTCTCAACACAGAGAAAGCAAACAGGAAGCTCAGCAGAGACTTTGAACATACACAATGAACCCATAAGCAATAGTGAAAGTATCAAAGAGTTTAAGGAATCTGCCAAGCAAAAACTGGACCGAGAAGAACATGTAACTGGCAGCAAGAGACTGCGAGGGACACGTAAGGAAAAGACCCAACTGCTAGAAGATATGGCTGATTCCAAAGGACTAATCCAAAAAGCAGCTGACACTGAGGAATCAGTGAGGAATGAGAAAACCACAGAAACACTCTGCAAATATTCACAATCAGAACCAGTGGACACTCCAGCAAGTACAAAGAGGCAACTCAGGACAAGACTTGGAAATGTGAATGTAAAAGAAGGACTCTTGATTGTGAGGAAGCCAACACGAGGGTCAAGGGCCACCTCCCACACTTCCAACACACCAGAAGGTGATGACAAAGACATCAAAACTTTTAAAGAATCTTCAGAACAGACACTGGACACAGCCATTAGTATTACAAGCAACAAAAGGTATCTAAGAGCATCTAAGGCAAAGTCTCAAGTGGAAAACCTACCTAGCCCTAAAGAAATAAGCCAAACACCAGACCATATTGAACAACAAACAAATGATGTTCATAACCTGAAGAGCACTTTACAGGAAATATCTGGCAGTGTAAAACCTCTGAAAACTTTTAGAAGAGCTCTTAGGGTCCCTAAAGAAAAACCCATAGAAGATTTGGTAGACACCAAAGACCCTGTAGCATCACAAAATGTAAGTAACATGTCACTTGCCCCCAAGGGGAAATCTGGAAACAGTGCAGGAACCAGGGGTATGTGTTCTGTGTTGACACTACAGGAGCCAGTAAAGGAGAATCCCATGCACAATAAACAGAGGACTACTCCCAGCGAGAGATGCAAATCCCCTGACTCCTTGAATGTCACGAAAAATTGTCATGTGAGAATTGTTACAAACAGAATTAGACCTGTAGAAGAACAGAGCAGCAATATGGAATCTATCAAAAAGGAACAAGACTCAACCACTGCAAATAAGGTGATGGAAAATGTTACATGATTATTATGTGTCATCTTGGATGTATACCATTGTTTTATGTATAGTAATTTGTGTAGAGTCTGATACACAAACAATTATAAGTAGATATCCTATTCTCAGGGGTTTCTTTTGAATACTATTAATAACTTTGCTAAAAGATTCCGATAAGACTTTCTGGGATTTACACAGGAAGTACTAATTCTGTAAAAGAGCTAGTCAAAGTAATGATTGGCTCTTTCAAACACCTTGAGGGGTTATTAAAGTGAATAACTTATGTTCATCTTCACTTTAAGAAATTAAACAGATAAAAGGTAGACTATTCCCTATACTGTTACGAGGCCATTGATGGGTACAAGTAAAATGCATGTTAGTGTTTTAACAGTAACAGTAGTCTCAGTAGGTTGTGGGGAAAAGCAGGATTGTGCGATTATCGTAGCATCCAAAACTCCAGAAATGCAGGGTTTCTGTTTCATGTCAGCCATCATCATTAAAGGACTAGGATTCATTTCCCCTTTATGTCATGGGACAGTTTTCAATAGTGTAAACTGTTAGTTACTCAGGTTTGATTATATTCTCCTTGTTGAAGTTGGTGATGTGTTTTACTCATTTTGGGAATTTTGTGGATGTCATTTCATTTCTTTAGGGGATGTCCTTGCGCACCAGATACCAAAATAAAATGGATATAAACCAGCAAAGACTTGAAATTCCTACATCTGAAAAGGCCAAAATAAAAAGACATGAAAAGAAGTCCACGAAGACATCTGAAGAGACAGAGCACCAGAACCCAGATAATGAAGCTGGGAAACCTACATTTAAGGGCAAAGACAGTGGAAACAGGATATGCTTGAGATCTGGAAGACAGAATAAGAACTCCCAGCTTCAGACAGCAGAGGAGGATGGAAAGGAACAAAGCATGGATATTCCTGTGAAGAATCAGGAGAAAGAAGTAACCAAAAATGCAGACACTGTGAGTTTGAGATCCAGAAGGGATAGAATTCAGCCAGAAGGAAACACTTTGGAGAGTGACTCCGCACAAAAAATAACTCGGGGTACCAAGAGATGTGCAGAAAACCCAAAGAAGGTATGTATTTCACTGTTCTTACAAAAATAAATAAAGTGTTTGGGTACCTTTATGCCCACTGTAGCCAAGACAAATGAAAAACACTGCGTAGAGCATCATGGTGCCAGTTCTAGGTTACAAAGCAAGTGTCATTCTAAGCCTCACATTTTTTTCTGATAACTGTTTTCTTATGCCAGTTTTGGTAATTCTGCCTCAATTAATGGTTTCATGTTCTTGAAGACATTTAGAAAGATCTAGGAATTTATTTGGCTACCATTATCTCTGCTTATGATGCAGCCTTTATGAAGATTACAGGTTATATCTTGAATCTGTCTTCAGTTCATCAAAATATACTAAAGCAAAAGGTGACCACATCTGGATATTAAAGCCACAATAAACAAAGGCCGGAGGTCCTGAAGGCAAATTGTGCTCTGAATTCTGCTCTGTAGGAAGTACATGTGTGATTACTCTTCCTAACCAAACAGTGGCTAAGCTCATGAACTAGTCTATGTGATACTAAAATAAGATCAAATTTATTAGCTCATGAATTATCTATAATTTGAATAATCCATACTGCATGATTAAGTTCAATTAGTGTTCTGGGGAATATATGATTTAGTTTAATAAGATAGGGGCAGTACCTTTTTGAGAATGCTATATAATTGTTCTTAGCATATAGATGTTGAACATAAATATGCCCTATTCTGACTCCAGCCAATGAAATGAAGGTAGCAACCAGCACTTTGGCCACACAGTTTTGTCAAGTCCAGTTGTTGAGACTGATGGTGTCTAGGACAAATCAGGAACTGACAGTCAAGATTCCCAGATACCCTCAACGCATACCATAGTCAACAGGCGACTAAGCAGGAGGATCCTTTTTTTCCGGCTGGTAATGAGAAGTCTTTGTGAGAAGAGGTATGGATGGAATGTTCCAGAGGATCACAAGCAGAGTGATATCCATGCCTGTGCCAGAAGTTAGGCTGGTTGGAAGCCAAAGATATCTGACAGTAACAAGACATGATCACAGAGATCATTGAAATACAAGGATCTCAAACAGCATCATGTGGTTAATATATACGCCTCCTGTTTGAATTTTAAATAAAATTTAGGGACACTTATAGATTGATAGTTTGAAGAATACTGCCATGTCAGAATGAAATCCAAGAATTAAAAACCAATCTCCTTTTCACATAGATGGTTTTAAATACACAGCAACCAGCACCAAAAGACCTCGCTGTTCTGTCAGGAGCTCTTAGACCTCTTCCCTGCAGCCACCAGTACCCAGGAGACCCCAAACACACTGATGAGTTTCTCCAGGGCTGGGTACTTAGCTGGATCCATCATGTTCTCTGTCTCTGGCTGTCCATAGACTCAGAAGCTGTATATAACATTTGTATTAAAATTCTTCATGCAAGAGTTTACAACTTTGGTATTTTTCCTCATAGCTGAAGCAGATAAGAACATCTATAACAGTGAACAGCAAGAGGCAAGTAGAGGCTGGACAGCTGGCTAAGGGTGAAGTGGATACCACCTCTCATTGATGAGAAAGGCAAATGTCTTCTCATAGGTGATAGATGATAGTGAGGCTGAGGAAGCACCACAAGAAGGGATGATCAGAGACCGGACGAGGCCAGAGTTGTTGCTAAAACTTGACATGCATGAAAAGGCACAGGAGATTTGTTTATTATATATTAGAATAGTAGCAAGAATGCTGACCAAGGCTACTTTCAGGGTTCCATTTAAGGTCCCTGCCACCCTAGAGTGCTGAACGAGTGACTACAGGTAGCTCAGGTGGCCTCCTGCTCCTGCCCTGTGTTCAGCAACAACACATGTTAGAGTCTACCCCAACCAGTCCATCAGAGGAGCAGGTCTTCCCTTTTCAGCATGTGTATTTATCCTTGTTATCATCCATGTTGCAGATTTTGTGCTTAGTGCTTTTCTCTCATTGTGTAGTGTAGAATTTGATAGCATGAACAAATTTAAGATCTTTTCCATTCAAATTAAACTGTATTTTTTGATTTGTCATCTTGTTCTCTCTCTTCCTTTTCCCTACTATCCATGGTCACTTCGTAACCTCTCTTTTAAGGTATGCTTGCTTCATACTTGGGTATTTCTAATTGGATGTTTCTTGTTGGTGTTTGGTGGAGCCTCCATTCTGAAAAGAGAAGATTGTCTTGTTTCTTTAAACTTAAGTTTCTAGGTGAATGGGCTTCTATCACCAGCTATTCAGGAGGTGATGCACCCCTGACTAGGACATACTTTAGGAAGTCTCAGGTCACCATCAGTATTCGTAGACTATCCTCTTTGCAGGAATGTGTTTTAAGATTCATAAGTGTTAATCACTGTTAAATTCATTTTTTCTGAATGATATTTTCAATTGGTTAAAAAATGTGTGCATCAGTAAAGCAGTTAGTTTTTTGCATTATTTAGTAGCTTTTGCTTGAAAAGATATTTAAGTTTAAGAAACTAAAAAAATTTTAAGTTTAAGGTGATATATCCTAAAACTAATTTCCAATCTTAAATTTAATTTTTTAAAAAATTACTCAAGAGTTGTTTTTCTTCCCATACAGGATAAGGACATCATGGACACCAAGAAAATAAGAACCAGAAGTCATCGAAACATTGAAAATATTTAGCAAATAAACTTAGGAAAGAAAAATATGTATTTTAGCCATAAGGTCCAATTTAAAAATGAACTCTGTAAATAATTATATCAGTGTATATAAGGGAAAGAATCTTAGAATCTTTCAGCTTTGCATCTTGTTGATAACCACCAGCTTGCCCACTGGGTGATTCTGGCTTACATTCCAAATCCTACCCCATGAAGTCCTGAAGACAGCCAGCTGGACATCTGGTGCCAGGCACTGATGATACCTGGACTGCTTCTTAACTGACCTCTGATGTGTTAATAGTTCTTGACAATGCTCACACACATTTCTGTGTCTAGCACAGCATGTAACCCCTTTCTCTCATCTCAATCTGGGAATCCTGTGTTGCTGCTGGCCGAGATGGGCTTCTATCCCTTCTGTCCATTAAGTTCTTAATAAATCACATCCTTTGCTATAAAACAAAAATTTCTGGCTCTGAATTGTCTTTAAAAGCTATCATAGAAGCCTTGTGGAAGTTTCTAAGCTCCAATTTAAATGTTTGTAGTAGCTTGGCAGAGGTGTGGCCCTATGTAGCAGAATGAAGCAGAATGAAGATGTGTCTTTTCCCAAGGTCAGTGTCTGCTGGCCTCTCTCAAGCACTTTCTACACTGCATGGTTATTGCTTATGTGTTTGTGTTTTCCAACACCATAGGAACAGCAGGGACTTTTATCCTTTTGTCCCAAAATTGAGTGGTTAATATAACAGGAGTTATATTAACAGTAACTGTTAATATAACTCCTGTGATTAGACCAGTGGAACTCACACAGTGTATCTATACAATGAAGACATTTGGTCCCTATACTTGGGCCATTGGCCATCTGCACAGGACAGTTCAGTCCTTGGTGTCCTTGACGTTTAAGAGAATAAAGTTGTGGTTTGAAGGATGGCTAATGAGACATGTCTGGAATGACAAGCTAATTAGCTAATGATAAGTGCTTGCCCTTTACATGAAGAGTCTACCAATCTGCTATACCCCCACTGGTCTCTGCCCATGAAATGGGGCTGTTGACTAGTTTGTCACTTGAATCCAAGCTGTGACACCCCACTCATCATCTGTCTGGAACCCTGTCCATCTGTCCTCCCTGCTAGGTGAGGATGGCAGACTTGACAAACTAGCTATCATCTAGAGCAGTGATGGTGAACCTTTTAGAGAACAGGTACCCAAACCAGCCCAAAACCAGGGCAGTCAAATAACAGCAAATGAAATGCAGCCAATATCTTACCTGACTGTGCAGCTTTGGTCTTGATCTTGGAGGAAGTGCAAGTGGGTCATGAGGGAGGAAGTTGGACAGTTCAGCTCATCCGGCAGAGATGGCCTTTCCAACAGGCCCCTAGGAACATCTTCAAATATGGGCATGTCTGGGACTCTTTACTACTTGGAAGGCAGAGGAAGGGCAGAGGGAGGTGTCCTTGGAGTACACTACATTCAGGGCAGAGCAGATCAGAATCTCGTGAAATTGTCATGGAGAATCAATATCCCAAATGGCAGTTTATAAGTGCAAATTTGAGAACTAAAAATGTCTTAAGATAATGTGGCTGGATCCTACCATTTGCTGGGTTTCCTGGTCAAGTCTTGATGGGACTGCTTGGAGCTCCAAGTATCCCAGGTGCCAGTGCTGTGCAGATACTTCCAGACCCCAAGCATCTCCAGGGCACAGTCTCTGTCTTCCCTTCTATTTTCCAACATCAAGAGCCATACCAGCACACAATGCTTAGCCATTTTCAATGGGAGTTTCATTGATTGCTCTTAGGAAAGGAGCTAATGTGCCCGTAAGCCATTTACATGAAGCACTGCCCCTGCTGTACCCACTACGAGTTCCTCAGAGTGAACATTTGAATCGGTAAGTTTTTCATTACTTGGCAAGAGCCCAAATCAGCCAACCTATCTCAGGTGGACAGGTCACAAACCTGTGATTTCAAGTGCTGAAGTCAGTGTGAGTGGATGCTTGCTTTCTGTTACTCTACAGAGGGGTTCTAAAGGAACACCCCCAACCTAACCTCTAGATTGAGGTCTTGGTGTCACTCAAAGAACACAGATACCATATTCACTGCACTTTCTTCATTTAGGTGAGAAGAGACTGCACCAGGGGCTCATCTGTGCATGTTGACATACAGATGTAGATGGTGTGCTCCCACTGGCCTCTTCCATGGATCCAAAGTGTTGTAAACTCTGTCCTAATTGACATTTCCTGGCTGACATATCCTGGATCTGATCCTGGGGTCACATCAAGTGCTCCTTTATCACCTGTAAAATAAATTTGAGGTCTGGAAAGCACTCCATAATCTTCCAGAACTGGCAAATCCCTTCAGAGGGACTTCCAGGAAGATGGTGGAGTGGTAAGCAGCAACAAATCAATGTCTCCAAGGTTCAACATCCAGAAACTGAAAATAACAACTTGGCAAGAAACAGGAAGGTTGATCCCTGGGACCCAGGAAATCTCTGAAGGGAAAATTGGAACCCGTAGAGAAAGTGAAGAGACAGACCTCAAAGCAGAAAAAGGAGGGGGCAATTAGAACTCTCTCTCTAGCTCCCAGACCTGTGGCATGAGAGGAGGATTGACTCTGGTGACACAGTGAAAGCAGGTGATTGCAGGGGCTCCAAAGAGAATGGATCAGTGAGTGATGGACACTTCAACAGCTAGTGGGTTACTCCAATCTAAGCAACTGCCATGTCCCCTGGAGAGGGTGCTTGACCAAACACCAATTTAGGGAGTGGTCTCCTGACACTGGACACTACCATAAAACTAGACCCCAGAATATAACTATGGGCTTGAAATCATAGTAAGATCTCTTTTTTTCTTTGTTTGGTTTTTTTGGTTTGTTTTTATTCATTTGCTTTTCTTCTTCTTGAATGTTTGGGTTTTTTTGTTGTTGTTGTTGTTAAGTATGAATATTTGTTTTAGTTTTTCTTTTTTGGCTTCTTTTGTTCTTGTGTTTGTTTTTTCCTCTTTCATTCTTGTCTCCTTCACCAGTTTCCCAAAGCTTAGGGAATCTTCCCATGTCCTTTAGCCTTGCTTCTAACCTTGCTCATCTTTTATTTCTCTATTTTTTTCCTTCTTTTTAAATTTTCTTTCCCTATTGAGTGGACATTTACTGTACATAACTTTCTGATTTGTTTTAGATTTTGTTATATAACCGTAAATCTTGTAGCTATGATTAAAAGGGGCAAATTGATGATTATCACAGTTTGTCACTTTATACAATGTGCTTGATGCTATTGTTAGTGCTGATTGTACTACTTTAGCCAAAGTGACACAGTTGTTATGATCAGTGGTTCTTCCTTGTATGCCAAAGCTGAGATTGTCTGAGTTGGGAAGAAAACAGACAAGATAAGAGCTAGAAACACAGATGTACCCTTCCAGGTCACACTGTCAGTGACATGTCTCCTCTACCCAGGCCTCAGCTCTAATCACATAGCTCTGATCTCATCTGTGAATTAATCCACCAATGAGTACAATGCCCCATGATCCAATCTTGTTTCAAACACTCCACCTCTGAACATGTGAGGTGTTTGGGGGACATTCTAGATCTAAACCATAATAATAACACATTGCTTAGGAGGCAGAAATGTATTTTAGGTTATGAGGGATTAGTCCTTTTAGGCCCTGCTTCTAAGAAGACAATAGTGTGGGAAGTTCCTTCCTGGCAGCACTCAACAGGTTAATACCTGCTTGAGTTGACTCAGGATGAAGACTGCTGACCCTGAGAAGTTGAAACACCTTGAAGACTTGGGCAGGCAAAGGCAAGCCTTGCTGGAGAAACAAGGAAGAACATCCTGGAAACAATTTGGTGAAGTTAATGATTTGGCATAATTGTTGCCATGCCTTTTAAACCTAAAATATGCACCCAGGCTCAGCAGAACACAATGCCTTTGTTTGTTTTTCAGTAAAACTTGGAGTTTAAGTCAGTTTGGGGCTCCATTCCAGTGGAAGTCCTCTGACACCCCCAGAAAGATATTCTCTGTCTCTTGTGTCTTCATTCTTCTCTCTAATCTGGGTTTGCTGGTCTGTACCCAGCATTAGAAGAAGTTGAATATTGTACCTCCTATAAACAGGTGCAGATTTTATTAAGTAGGTGTTTAAAAACCTTGAGATGACTGAGTATTCTGGTAGCAGTGTACCAGCCCCAATATCAGGCCTTTTATCTAAGCCTTCAGATTTCGTTAAATGGTCTTAAAAGCATGTGGACCCCAGTGTGGCTCCTGACCAGGTCCTTGAAGGAAAGCTGGTGGCCTCTCTTTCAGTTGGAAAAAGAGGAGGTCAAATAAGCCAGATATTGGAGAAGGACTGGGGATAGGGGTTTGGGGACATGGGCAGATCAGAAAGGACAAGATAGGGTCTTCCTCACATTTGGCCATGTTTGGGTGTTGATGCAAATAAACCTCCCTAGATATAAGCACTGTGAACACAGTAAATACATGCTCAGAGCACTTGGCTACTGTCCCAGCTCAAGGAAGCTGTCTCAGAGCAATGAAGATATTGGCCGGGCTGTGCTTGGGATACCAAGCATGACTGAGTGATCTGTTTGTATCCAGGTGCCCAGACAGGCAGTGTTCCTCATCTCTTGGTTATGGCACCTTCATTCACAAATCAGAAAATCAAAACCAGGAACCTATATAGAAGCTTTCACCAGGAATCTGAAAGACCCTCCATCACATGGCCCAGTTCCTGCCTATAACCACTAGTGTCTGTAAGGAATGGCGTGAGGCAGGAACCTGAGACCACCTGGCTATGGAATTTATTGTGCCTGGTTGCAGGCAGACGAAGGGTGAAAAAATTGTCTCCAGGGAGCAAAGACTAGAGGGCATTTTTATAGGCTTCAAAGAAGGCAAAGTATATTAGGCAGCAAGAATTCCATAAACATCAGTGGTCAAAATTCTCTGGATGTCTCAAACCTCAGTGGGAAAAGTCCTTGAGGTATCTGGTGTAAATGTTTGGGTGTCTTCAGATATTCCAGTGCTTGGGAGATTCCATGCTCCATCTTGTCTCTCCCAGTTCTTCAGAGATTTCACACTCCATCACAACAACCTGTGTTTGCCAGAGGCACTGCTGCTGAGCTAAGAACAATGTCTCTGCTGGCAGATAGGTTTGGTATTGGGAGACCCTTGTCCAAATTGAGCCTTACAGTGTCCATTCTGCTCCACATGATCCTGCCCTCCCATTTGCTGGTCACTCCCTGGTCACTGTCCTGCCCTTCCTCTGAGATCTTTCTCACAGAAACTTTCCCTGTTTTATCCTTTCTCTGGGTCACCTGGATGACCTCTGAGAAGGTGCCCCTTGGCCCACTTGGGATTTTTTTCACTTTCCTCATGCCTTTTGTCCTATGTACCCATCTGTGGTTGTTTTCCTATGCGATATTTGCCTCTTAGTCATAATTTTATGGAAACAGAAATGAGATTTTCTGGGTTTTGTCCTGTTTATTCTGCTCCTAATCCTGAACTTGAGCTTCGCTGGTCTATGAGATGGCTGGCTTGAGTGTCATGGCATGCCCCATGCGGAAGACCCTAGGGCATTATCTCCACAGCTGATGCTGGGTCCCAACATCCTCCATGCCAAGAGCAGTTCTTGATCTTATGTTGCTTCAGCAGGCACTTTGTGTGTGCTTCTCAAAGTCGCTGCATTTCTCTAATGCGCAGACAGGACTCTACACATCTGCCCTCGTACATTTCAGAGGACAACTGCTAAATGCACAATCGTTCTTAGGTATGTGGCTGCAGTATGGAGTGGCTGATACTAACATCTGAAAACAAGTCCCACAGGAAAAGTGCTCCTGACAAGGGTAAGTTTAGGGCTCTATGTACCTTGGGCAGATCAAGCCTGTCTCCATTACAAACTTACAAAGGTCTTTCACACTGAACATTCCTAACAATCATTCTCTGTCTCCAGAGCATCTGCTAATTTGGCCTCTGGATAGTGGGGCAGGACCTGTTGTAGCCCTGTGGACACTCCCACCGGGCAGGTAGCACACTGGTTTGGGGCAGCACATCCCAAAAGATGGCAGCAATTTTAATGCTTTGGGCTTTTCAGTTCATTTGAAAACAAAATTTAGTGGTTCATAATATTGTCAAGGTCGTGTGTGTGTGTGTGTGTGTGTGTGTGTTTTACTTTCAGATGAAGAGGACTGTCATGTGATCTCAACACCTGGAGCAGAATCAAATGTGAAACTTACACCTGGCCAAAGCCTCTTTTTGGCATCAGTATGTTTAACAATGGCTACTGTCACACAAGCAAGAGTGACATAGAGACCATGGGTTACAAGATGCAGATGGTTCCTTGAGTCCCTCAACTCTTGGGATGAGGGAGAATGTGAAGACGTCTTTGAATCTTATCTGACCCCTGAAAAGTGTTCAAAGTTTTATTTAAGGTGATAACATGTTGCACAAATGTGCAGAGTAGCTAGAAATCATGTGGTAGCCATGACTGCTTCCTGAACAAGATATATTCATCATCATTGTTGGATAAAGGAACTGAAAGAGCATATTTAAAAAAGTAGCAAAGGTTACTGCCCATGTTTTAAAAAGAATGACAATAAACAAGGAGAAGCCTAGCAAAACAATTAGAAACATGGATAAATAAATAGGCGGGTCACATGATGAAATATAAGTAATATACATGTGAAAAGATGGTTAGCTCAGTAGCAATTTTAGGATTAACATATATATATATGTATATGTAATATATATATATATATATATATATATATATTACATATACATATATATATATAATCAGGTTTGCAAAACCAGAAACTTTGCAAATATCTATGTCCAGGGTTAGGGATATCTAGAAAAATAACACTTTAAGTGGGTCCATGAATAAATGGTAAAAGCCTTTGCAGGTAGAAATTTGGCAGTTTCTACTTAAAATGATTATGCCTTTTGACCTGCCAACTGCATTTAGGAAACTCACTTAAAGAAATAATTTGCACATGTGAGCAAATGTGTATATAAGCATATATATATGTATATATATATATATATATATATGTTAATGTAGTCTCCATAAAATTGAATTATAAAATTGCATAATAGGAAAGAAGCTTTTATAGATTAAAAACTGATGGTCAATTTAATGCCAGCAGAATTAAATCACCATGGTGCTGAGCATAGATGTTCCACCTGAGGAAAGTTGCCAGCATAAATAGAGACATGGAGAAGGAGAAGGGAGTTGCACTGAGGTGTTGAGGTGTTGTGGGTTCTCCTACATGTTGCTGTTTGAGCTGTTGGTTCTCTTGGAGAAGCTCTGGTCCTCACATCGAGCATTGCTTCTTAGCTCCGGAGGGGAAGACGTGTGCTGCCTAATCTCCAGAAAGAACTCGTCATGCTGGCTTTCTCGCATGTTTTCGACTGTGTTTATCGTCAGAGGAGCTTGGGGCCTGTGTGTTGCTGAGGATGGCCGTGGTGCTTTTTGGGACAGTCCTGGTCTTTGTTGTGAGTGTGACTTCTCAGCTCCAGCATAGAACCCTCAACCTATCAGCACAGCTCCTTCACCCTGCTGGCATAGACTTTCTAGCTTCTACTGCTTACCTTTGGGCCTTCCCAGCATGCATCCGTAAAGAGACTGGTGTGAGTTCTTCTTGTGGGCTCTAGACCTCCAGTTGGACTCGTGGGAGGCATTTTTATGAGCTCTGGGTCTTCATCTGGACTCATGCAGGACATTGCTGTGGATTTGGGCCCTTGGATGAATATTCTATGTCTTTAGTGTTGTGGATAGTTTTCCTGCAGCTTCTTGTGTTAACTCTGGGTGACCATCATAAAACAATATTATAAATTTCATGTCCTGATTCTAATTGTTCTCTTCAAATCCCCTTACTACAACAGAAGCTAATGCCCATTGCTGAAGAAGTGGCCACCACAGATTTTCTTATTTATGCTTTGGATACCATCACCCAGAAGGAGGAAACTATGTGCAGGCTTGGTCGGATTGGAAGATAAACTAGTGAACAAAAGTTATGGTTCCCAGAACTGCTCGTGTGCAGCACATTTAGTCACTTTTAGGATGTAAAGTGTTCAGTACGAACCTCTATAACATCGAGAGGAATCTCAAAATTGGTGGCATCTTGCAAGGAATGACTGGCAGTGTTTTTGTTTTTTAGCAGAACATAAAGTATTTGTTGATACCAGGAGTCTGACTTGTTCTTACAGACAAAAACAAATTGTGCATGTTTTTAAATTTAAAAGCAAAACAATAACAAAAAAGAATAAAAATGATGATACAGAATTTCAAAATAATAGGAAATTAACACTAGTTAATTATTGCATTTTATTATCTTCAAAGTAGTTGTTCAGACTAAAAGATTTAGTCATAAAATGATCAATCACAAACTGTTCTTTTTGATGAACTAGCAGATTAGAAGTACAGTTATCTATCTTGTATATATATATATAGTATATATATACATATATGTATATAGGAATGTATATACATATAATATTTTCCCTTTTTTCTTTTCTCCTTTCCCCTATCTCAGTTCTTTCCTTTCAAGCACTTTGTTTCCCTTTCATTTTCACAATATCTATTGTATATTTTGGATCTTATTTACTCTTTCAGTTTTTTTATACTAGGGAAACAATACAATATTACATATGAGAATCTGATTTTATTTCACTTACAAGTGTGGTTTCAAATTGCATCCATTTACCTATAAAAGCCTCAACTTTATTATTCTTTATAGATGAGTAATATTCCGTCACATAAAAATACCACATCTTTTCTATCCATTCCATTGTTGGTGGACATTTGGGTTATTTCCAAGATTTAGCTATTACAAATTGTGCTTCTATAAACATTGATGCACATATATCTCCATTACGTGACATATGGGAAAGTACCCAGGAGGGGAATGGGGTATTTGAAAGGGACCTCCAATCCTAGTTTTTTAAGGAATATCTACACTGATTTCCACAGTGGTTATACCAGTCTACACTCTCACCAACGCGAAGGGTTCCTTTTTCCCCACAGCCCCACCAACTTTTGTTATTGGTTGATTTCTTGATGACAGTATTCTTTCTGGAATCAGATGGAATCTCAGTATTTTTTTAAATTTTGTGCATGTGTTTTTGTAACCAAATTTTAAACTTCAAAGAGTTGTTATTTTGGGGAAGGGCCCCAAAATAATCAGTGAATTGAGAAGGGTGAGGAGGTATGCATAGGACCAGGTCCATTCACATTATATTCTCTTTGTATATTTCTGGCTGATTTGAACTTCTATAACAAACACAGGCACCTGTATTGCTGGTGTTGCTTCATTCTCTGAGACAAGGGTGAGTCAGCTAGTGTGTGATGGATGGAGAGGCAGAAGGGTAAGCCATCACTCTTCCCCCTCCCGGGCTGGGGCCCGGCTGTCCAGCACCCTGAAGTGCCCCTCCTTGCCCAAAGACCCCTGAGGCCCATGCCCCGCCCAATACAGCTGCGTGTCCAATGTGTCAGCAGGTACAGGCCAGGGTTGGGAGCTTGGTGACCCCAGCAGGTGTCTCGGTTGTTCTGTCTGATGCCCTGCACCCATCTGAGTTCATCAACAGCAGGCCCAGAGGCAAGTATGACACACACCTGCCAGGAAGCTGATGCCCCTGGAGACAACCTTGAACCCAGGGAGTTGGAAGAGACGAGATTCAGGTCAGCATGGCATCATCCTGCCCTTCACACAGGTGATTTTGGGGGACCCTTGGGTGTCTTGGCAGTGGTCTTAGTTGTGCCTTTCTCAGTGGCTATTGTCCCCTAATCTGGCCTCCTGGGATCTCCTCTCAGTTAAACCACCTGCTCTCATGTCCTTTTTCCAGGCTCTCTGCCTTTGGCTAAAACCTAACCAAGACAGAGACCTCAGGCTCAGGATGTGTCTCAGGATGTGTTAGTTTGCCAAGGTTATAGTAATAAAGTGTCACAACATGGGTGGCTTAAGTAGCAGAATCTTGATCTCTTTCATCTCTGGAGGACAAAAGTCTGAAAACAGGTGCGGGCAGAGCTCTTTCCCTCAAGGGCTATGAAGGAGAATCTGCTCATGCTCTGTTTCTGGTGCCTAAGGGATTCCTGGGTTTGTAGAAGCATCACTCCTCGCTCGGCCTACCTTTTTTTCTCTTCTCTTCTCTCTGTATGAATTTTCCCTTATCAAAGAGCAAGGTCATGCTGGGTCAGGGCCCATTCACTTCAGCATGATCACATTTCAATTTACAACATCTACAGCAACGTTATCTCCATATATGATTACATTCTGGGTAATGAACACAATTCACCCCATAATAAGGACCTCCACTCTGTAGGTGGCAGACAACCCTCTTGGCTGCCAATCTACTCAAGTTAGAGCTTAGATGCGGGGTGAAGGCTTTGATTCTGTATTCCATGAAATCTCCAATGGCTGGAAGTGTCACGTGAACCCTCTGAAAAGCAGCCCTACTTGGTGCCATCACTAACCTTCTTGTTTACCCTGAGACATCTCTGCACCAGCATCCTATTGGGTGTTTCCACGGGATAGGGGCCTCCTTTGCCACTGGCCTGATGATTATCCCTTTGCAGTGAACTCAGGCGGTGCTGGTTGGGACACTGGGCCCTTGGTGGAGGCCCAGTCAGTGACTCTTCCTTTAGTCCCTCCTCCCTTTCCTGTGGTCTCAACTTGTGAATGCATCTTTAGATGTCCAGGTCTGCTCACCCAGAGGAAGCGCCTGTTCTAAATCCAGGTTTGCGGAGGCCCTGCTTGTCTAAGAAGGGACACTGAGATCCACAGACCAAGAGAAGCAGCAGCCAAACAGCTCACGATGGCAAACACCATTTCACAGCAAGTGAGGTTTTGGGAGAGAGAAATAAAGTTTTGAAATCATCTGTTAATAAATGTAATAGAGCTTACTCAACTAATTAAATAAAGACAACAAATAATTAGAAAGGTCTGTTTAAATTCCACATTGGACCTGGGACATCTGAAAGATGGGATGGTAGTAGGGTGAGGCTGGGAAGGGAAAGGATGGAAAGGAGGAAAAGAGATGTGTTTATCATCAGAGATCTAAGGATATGCATGGTAGAGGGCTGGTTACGGTAGCTGAAGGGGTTTGGGCTTTTGGAAGAAAGCATTGTTGATAAGGTTTTCTGATTCAACCTACTCATGACCCTCAAAACATGCAGCCATCGTCCTCAGAAACTGTGGGACACCACTGCCCAAGCTCACAGTCTTAGCTGACTCTGGGAGGAATATGGGCTCCCTGTAAATGCTTCGTATCTTATGCTTTGTGCAGGTCAGCTGAGAGCTGGGCCAGCCTCAGGTCATATGGGCCACGCATGCTCAGGGCATAGTTCTGTGCCAGGTTGGAGCTAAGCTTTAAAAGTCCTAAAACACATTGTCTAGGTAAGTCAATGAGTTCTTATCTCCTAATGTGTATCTTTTTTATTTTTCTTTTTTTTGTGGCACTAGGGATTAAAGCTGGAGCCTCATGCATGTAAGGTAATTGGTCTGCCTCTGAAATACACTTTCAGCCACTAATGCATGTCTTGTCTAAAAGGATTTAAGATACAGGAATGAAATAAGAAAATGTGAAGAAAGAGACGCAGGCTGGTAGTCAAAGTAAAGATTTATCCTCAGATCAGAATGTTTTAGATCTTGCAATTTGCATATACAAAGAATTCAGCAACATTCACTGGCATTATAATAAGAGCAAGATCAAAATTTAAGTGTAATAAAAGAAAATATGACAGTTGGAACTGTAATACATACATATATTATAAAGATTACACATAAACTAAACACAGCTTAGTTAAACAAACAAATGAAACTGTATCAGTAATCATACACTTAAAAAAATAACTTGGGCACAATCTCCAAAGGCTGAAACACAGGTAACAGGTTCATTTTAAAAAGTTTTTAAAAATACCTTTGAAAACACTAGTATGCGTCCTTCGTTTATCTAGCACGTGGAGAGAAGGAATAAAGTAAGTCACACAGTGACTGACGGGCATTCGCACCAGAATGGTAAGCTTCTGATCACTATTTGGCATTTGAATGCAACTGCATGCAACTGAGAGAACGTGAAAGAAGTGTCCTTGCTAGTGCTGCGTGGTTTTGTTATATATACTCGACTTTCTTTGACTGAAGGAAGAGGAGAAGAAGGTGCCAAGTGCACAGAGAGGATGCCAAGGCCCCTAGCTAGTATTCCCTTTGCACACAGCTGCTCTGTAGACCCAGGAAGATTGTCTGAACTTGGCCGTGGCCAAGGTCATGAGGCTTCAGTGACCACTCTGCCTGGGGAAAGGGTTGTATGTCCACCCGACTCTGGTTTCTGTCTGTTTCCAGAATGGGATGAGTTTGGGAACTTTTGCAGTGGATACTTGGGATGTTGCTAGTGGATGAAGGCAGGGAAAATGCAAACAGGACACTTTCCTGAGGACACCCTGAAAACATCTACTCATAAAGGCACTTCTTGATACAAGACATGCCAGACAGACCATCGAAGGGCTTCAAGGATTCTGACTACCGACTCCTAAAATTGGGGCCAACTCCATAACCCTCAACTTTGAGCTCTGAAAAATGACCAGTTTAAAGTCACATTCATCCTAATGGGTTTCGGGTGCTGAATAAAAACATATTTTCTGGGCCCAGGATTTACCTCAGTGGCTCAAGTGCTTGCCTGGTAAGTGCAAGGTCATGAGTTTGATCCCCACTTCAAAAACAAAACAAAACAAAAAACCCCCACAACAACATATTTCCCTCTCTTTTCCTTTAGTCAAAGAAAGGCTTTGAGTTTGGTATTTTAACAATGGAAACAAATTGGATCAACTGACAAGTCGCAGAAAAGCTCCTTCTATTTCCTCCTTCACCTGCTTAATCACTGCCCAGAGGCGACGACACACTCAGCAGTGGGGAGCCCAGGCCGCGGCTGGTGGTGATGGCAGTGGCCAGAGTGTGCTTTCCTCCTTCCAGCTGGGTGCCAAGAGCAGTGGGATGGGAGAGGAGCTCGATGGCCTGGAGCCTGGTGAGGACAGTAACCGACCCTGGGGTCGCACCTGTACACACTGTGAACAGACAGGGGATAAACAGTGCAATAGGTGGGCACGATCACCTATTCGCAGTGAAATGCTAAATAAGGCCTTTTATTTTGACATGTCTTTTAAAAAGCAAAAAAATAAAAAGTACTAAAACTGCAAATGTTCAATGCCTGTAGTAAGTTAGACCAGATGTCTTCTTTTTTATTATCTTGTGCTCATCTACCAGCTCAGAAAGACAACGGTTATTACATTGGAAGTTTTCACGTTCGTTTCTCATCACCTCCCCCCATCCTTTGAGGTACTGGGATCATTTTTATCACCCAGTGCAAAGGTCTCAGCATCCAAAAATAAGTTAGACTTTAGATTAAGTGTTTCTATTTCTCTTTTATTAAACATTGAGAAGTGAGATCTTTAAAAACTATACAAATCTAGATTTTAAGACTTCTTTTCTTACAAACAATCTTAGCTTTTTACAAGAAACTTTTTAAATACCAAAATGCTTCTCAGAAAATTTACAGCACAAGTATGCATGGTCATGTGTGCTCCTCAGCTGTGTGCGTGTGCAAGACACTTTCTCTGAATGTTTGCACGGGAAGTGGTTTCACACAGCCTGCAGGTCTGGTTCAAGGCCAGGTCAGGCACCTGGGGTTGAATGGGAAGAGAGACTGAAAAATGTGGTGGGTTGGACTCTGAGCGAGACAGGGACAGAGGGCCAGTGGCGCTCTAGGAGTGCAGCTCCATTGACTGGTTTTCTTGTGCCCAAGCCCACAGGGAACTGGGATGGCCTGGTACTGACACTTCTCACCTAACCAACGTGGCACAGACACAGCCTCAAAAAAAATTACTGTGTAGTCTCTGACTACCTTACTGTGTTCTAGACCTGTATTCAGGAGGGAAAGTCTTCAACCCTTAAAAGGGAAAGTTAAATCGCATGTCTGCACTGAGGACTTTACAAAAGTTAATATTTACATTGATTTTCTTTTTCTTTTTTTTTTTTTTTTTTTTTTTTTTTTGAGACAGGGTCTAGCTATGCAGTTTGAGCTGGTCTTGAACTCACTCTGTAGCCCAGGATGGTCTCGAACTCACACCAATCCTCCTGCCTCAGCCTCCTGAGTGCTGGGATTACAGGCATGCACCACCATGCCCAGCCATTGACTTCCAAAAAATGCTGCCGCTCCAGGTTGTAAAATCAGTTATGGAAAGTGAGTTTTCAACTGATTTCTAAATTCTCAGTTGTCTTCTTGGATCTTATGTTTAGTGTCTTGCTTAAGCACAATTGACATATAAAGAATTATAAGATTTAGAGATGCAAAACATGTGATATTACATGACATAAACCTAAGGAAGAATTAAGATATTTACCGATATTAGCAGAAATACAGTATATGTATTTTGTGGGCTAATATTGAACCATAATATATTATTCCAATTTTTTAAAAGGGCATTTAAGATTTAATAATTTTACAGCAGGTAACCTTTAAAGCATAACAAAATATATACAAAGAAATTAGGAAGGATATTAATGTCAACTATGAAATAAATTAACATAATTTTTACAAAATATACTGACCATTAAATTAAAAAATATTTTAAGGCAGCACTCTTCATTTGAAATTAGCATAATCAGAAAATATATCAATAAAATCTTGTACCACTTTGTAGCAGAATTCATACTGTTCCTGGAAAGAAAAACAAGGTTTCATTAAAATGATGTTCCAAAATTATATTTGATTGACATAATCAAAATACCACATAGAAACAGTTTTGCCTATTATTAAAACGCTATGTTTTGGGCTGGAGATTTAGCTCAGTGGTGTAAGTACCTGCTTGGCAAGTACAAAGTCATGAGTTGGATCCCTAGAACCAAAAACAAAATAACAAAACAAAACAAACACCACATTATGTTTTCATGCATACCAGCTTGTTATATAATTTAGTTTTTAGATACATGAACATTTTCTTTTTTTTTTTTTTTGGTACCGGGGATTGAATTCACAACCTCGCGCTTGCCAGGCAGGCGCTTAAGCCACTAAGCTAAATCCCCGGCCTGATACATGAAAATTTTCAAGAAAAGTTGTTTTCCTACAAAGAATGCCAATATTTTGTTTCAAATTGGGGTCTGAGTAGAAAGTCTTTAGTTTTCATGTTCAAACTGAAATTATTTTTGAACTGAAAGATCACATAACTACATTGTTAAAGTTCCTAATGTATCGAAAAGCAACATATAGATATTAAGCAAGAGAAAATAAAATTCTAGATTATTTTGAAGCCTAAATTTCCTCTGTAAAAGAGATAGGATTTTATACAAATTCTATTAGACTTCTCAGAGTAATTGCCTTACTTTGGTATAAGGCAATTCAGGTATTATAGCACTCATGCCTGTTGCCTGTTCTGTCTTCTCGGCAGCTGCACGAGGATAAGAGCCAGCCTGGTGGCCAATGGGTGACCACTGTGTCACCCATTAATAAAGGGAACTCTATCAGAAGAGAGTGAGATATGGAGGAAATAACAATTGCTGAACTTTTCCTGAACAGCTTACAGTAATTCTCTGGATAATCAAGTGGGCAAAGTGACCAATGAGCACCTGATCCCAGAGGCTCCAGTAACAAGAGCAGCGGCCTGTTATGTCTACGGGTCTGGTTTCTTGCAGACCTGAGTGGGACATAGGAACTGGAGAGCAGTGCTCAGGGAGCCTCAGTCTTTTCATTGTCCCACACATCAAGCAAATGTCACAGGCTTGGGACTGAAAGGCGCTGAACATCAGCCTCTTCAGCCTTCTCATAAGCCTCGGTCTGGTCAAGATGGAGTGGCACCGGATTTTTCAGAGAAAGAAAGTTGGACCAGCAACTCTGGGCCTGAGATAGCAGGAAGTTATTGGGAGAATTCAGACTGGACTGTAGGAAACCTTGCCTCTGCCTGATAGGATTCCCACCTATTCACCAGTCCTTGGAAGGAAAGGAAAATAAATTTCCTGAAGACATTATTCACAGATCGATATAGAGGCAAGTATCTTCGTGATGCTCCTAAAGCATGTTCTGTAGAAAGTGGCTTTGGACTTGACTTTTCCTATTTCTTCCATTTAAAAGTTACATCAATTAAATATCAAAGCTGACTCTAATCTGGGAGAGCAATGGAAACGATTATTCATGGAGATGACTGCTTTCACAGCTAGCACAGGTACCAGCTGATAACTGCCCTAGTTATGTCTTGCATACCCATTACTGGCAGTTGGCAATGAATAAAGTGTGTTTTGGCAGAGTGCTAGGATGACACTGGCCACAGGTCACAGACAGACACTGCTGACCAACACACAATGCTCTGGGTGGACAATCACCCTCCCGGCCTTCAGAATGAATGCCTGTTCTAACAGAGGGTTATCTCAGATTTTGGAAATGGGTCTTCCCTCTGTAGTCAGCAACTGGAAAATCGGTTTGTGAGCCACTGCACTCATCTGCGAGTTAAGCCAACCACACACCACATTTCTTTACCTAATCATGTAATCACACCCTGTACCTTTTGCCAAAATATCCCTGCCAAGTGTGAGGTCTGGAACAGTCATTACGCGTTGCAGTTCTAAAGTCAGACAGACTTGGTTACATCTCATTCCAACGCGACACTTCAATTCCTGAGCAACTTGGGCCACCTACTTAAGCATCCTGGGTGATGGACATAGGCAGCCCTTGGGAGTGGATGTGATCACAGGGATATGGTGAGCACACAGTGCAAAAGACGCCCACAAGATACCCGACCCCAGCAGTCATTAGTCAGTGACTCATTTGACCATCATTGGTTTACTGATTCACCCGATTTTCTTGGAGCACTTGCTATGTGCTGGGTGTGGGCCCAGAGGCTGACTTGAAAAACCAGGTTAAAAACTGCCCTGGCAGGCTGCCACTGGGCAAGAAAAGCACAGACTAGAGCCAGGTAGCTATCACGAGGGAGCAGAGAGAGAGAGAGAGAGAGAGAGAGAGAGAGCCGGCGGTCAGGGCTGGCAGAACCGAATCAGGAGGGCACTTAGACACTGGATGATTTTGGAAAGAATACATGGGCCAAACAAGGCAAATTATGAGCATTGTTAGTGCCTCAACCAAACCATCTTGGAGATGCTCTTGGCTACAGTTGCTAGGTGCCTCTAATGGGCTCAGGGATTTGTAGAATTTAAAGGGAATTTAGCACAGTGCCTCTAAGTACCACTAGCTCCAATTTCCACAAAAAGGAACTGGAGCTCAGAGAGGGGAAGGAACTTGTCCCAGTTCACAAAGCCATAAAAGGCTACCTGTGAAGCCAAGATGACAACCTGAAGCTCAAGGGTCAATGGGATCTTGCGCCTTGGCCTTATCTTTCTTTTATATTTAACTGCTGCCCAGCCAGGCCTAAAGGCTGCTCAGCAAGGAATTATAAACCAGAAAGAAACAGAAAAGAGTCTGGCTCATAACTGAAAGCTGGATTTCTTTTCATGGAATTTCCTAATGGGGTTCTGTGTGATATTTAAACACTATTATTAATTTCTTTATTCTCTGTCTTTTTTCTTTGTAAAACCTGGGGCACTCTACCATTGAGCTACATCCTCAGCCCTTTTGTTTTTTATTTTGAGGTAAGCTGCCCAGACGGGCCTCAAATTTATAATCCTTTTGCCTCAGCTCCCAGAGTACTAAGATTAGAGGCCTGTGCCACTATACCCCGCCACTATTATGTTCTGATCTAAAAACTCTTCAGGGTGTTGTCTACCACCATTTTTTGGTTTGTGCCACCCGAGCCACCTGCTGCTGTCAACAGGCAGGATAACATCTAGCAGACTTTCGTGGGATTCTCCAGCATCTTCTCGGAGCCTAACAGGAACTGGAATTGCTGGGATCAGGACTCCAGGGTCCTTCCTTCTCACTGCTGTAGAGCCCAGGTTCCCATCACTGTTATAGCTGGCAGGGCAGAGAGACTTTCAGAGAGAGAGGGAGCCAGCAAGCACCCAATACCTTCCAGTCCAGTGGCTCTCAAGCCTGCATTCACTTTGGAATCGCTTAGCAAGGAGCAGACCTGCTGATGCCTGAGTGTCAATCCCAGATATCAAATTCCATTTAATTGGTCTGAGGTGAAGCTTGGGCACGGACCGGCTAGTTGTGATGGGGGTTGTGGGAGGGCCCTCCTTCCCCCCCTTTCTATGCAGGTTGTCTGAGCCAGGATTGGAAGGAGAGGGTGAGTCCTAAATAGCAAGGGAGGGTAAGTGCTAAACAGGAAGCTATGGGGCAGATGATGAATTATAACAGCCTTCAAAAATTGCACTTGTTGATTTAGGATGAGCCATTGCAGAATTCAGTGACGAGGAATCTCTTCCAAAACCCACAAAGTGTGCATCCACATAATGAAAGAGGACGTGTAGGGCAATTGTACATTAGGTGGGCTTTCTATGCTCCCTTTCCCCCTGGCAAGGTCTTGAGGGTAAGTGAGATTCTACCAGGGAAACAGACCAAATAAAAGGTGTAAAGTTTAAAGCAACAAGTACTAGGATTTTAAATTTTGGTGCTGCTTTTGAACCTGATAACAGCACGGTACATTTTAAAATGCAATGGAAATTCATGAATGAAATCTTTCCCATGAGGTTTGTCCAAAGGAAAGATCTGAGGCAGAGACCTAAGGAAGGATCTGGGTCTGTCCCTTTACTATGAAAATTTGCAGGTGGCTCTCTGCTTTGGGAATTGTATCTTCCCTTTCCCCCCTTACCCTGGGGAGCCTTTAATGAAGTAGCATCAAAAGCATGAAATAATTCTCGCCCTTCTGGAGATCTCCTGAAAGTTCAGGTTCTTACCAGGGTTTGCACCATGTGTGGTCTCTGAAGTCGCAAGCTCTTCACAGCTTGAAATACATCTAAAAGTCCCTCAGCTTTGACACGTTCCAAAATGTTGCTGAGGGCAATGAATGTACCTGTTCGCCCAGCTCCAGCACTGTAGAGAGAAAGCCCTCAGTGATGAGCATCAAATGATGGGAAAAGACACACAGACAGCTGAAAACCGGTGCCCTGCATGTTGGTGTTGAAGCAGGGTCATTGCAAAGAATCAGTGTGGCTGGATGTTTCATGACCGTTTATATACAGCTGAGTTTCTAGGCAAGATCCAGCAAGCATGGAATTCTAAACCACTTTGTTCAATACAGTGGGCCGATTTCATGAAACGGATCTGGCCAGTTGCAGGATTTTAAGCACTTCCTCCACCCCCTGTGTGGACCCATGGGTCCCAGAATGAGCGAGCTCAGCACCACCTAGGAAGTGATTAGAAGTGCAGACTCCCCCCTCGCGTCAGGTCCATCAAGGAGGTGACCCTGGTGCTTGTCCTCTGGAATAGGTGATGGATGCTGAATGGTGGCACTGAAGGACTATTAAGACAGTAGCATGCACTGCCAGGAAGAGTCAGATTATTAGACTCCCGGGGATGACGATTAGAATTGATTCTACTTTAAGATGATCACTTGCTTGAGAAGCTGTGCAGACCTCAAAAGAGCTGCTCTTAGGACAGTCCAGGTAAGAGGCCCAGAGGAGGTGGGGTCCAGAGCCTTCTGTAGAGGCATAGTTGCCCTTAGGGGGCTCCAGGACCTCACACATGGACATACTGAGAAGCTCCTAATCCACTGCTGTCACTTGTCCCTGTGTCCGACTTCTCTCAGTTGGGACTCATATGCCTTATGCATGCTAAACTGATGGCCTGCATTTGCAGAGGCTGAGTCAGGAGGCACTCCTTTCCTGTGCACTTTGAAAACCAATGTGTGTGATTTACCTACTGCAGAGCTCGTAGTGTGCCAAGGTGCATTCCAGTCAGACAACTGGGATCCAAACCCTGTTAGTTAAGCAGGGACTTCATTGAGTAGTGAATAAGGGCAAAATGTGGTCAAGAACGTGTGAATCACATATGTGGGAAGCAAACAGAATTACAACTTGAGAAGCAAATTAGCACCACCCAACAATAAAATCACTCAAACTGCTGTTTGGAAGAGCTTTGCAAGAGTGGCTAAGATCTTCCCCAGTAGGGGGCGCTGGGCACAGCCAGAAACCTTACAGTCAGGAGAGAGGGGCGCTAAGGCTTTGGCTCTGCAAGACTCACCCTCCTTCCCTCCCTAAGACGCTGGGGTACTCCCTGTGGCCCTGGCACTGTCTCAGGCCTCATGCTTGATTTGTGGGGATAAGTGTGACTACAGTCTCAGCCAGCAATCTGAATTCGGACCCCACACCCTGCCTCACCCCACAGTTCAGGATAAATACCCTGGGCTGCCCTGAAGCTGTCGAAACACCTTTCCTAAGTACAGAAGAGAGGACGCAGGTGTGGACACAGCAGTGAGAAACACAACTTGCAGAATAGAGGGAAGCACCCTTTGCCTGGGGAGCCTAGAGGCTTTCCACAGCGTATCGGAATAAAGGTTTGGGTGTGGAAATGAGCAACTGGGTTCTTTCCCAACTCCTCCACACAGATGTATGCCACATGTGTGAGAAGACGTGCTGCTCATGCATTTATGTGGTTATGTTTGCATATGTGTAAGTGACACATATGCAAACATATGTGACACAGAATCTAGGGAAATAACACTACTGGCAGCAATGACCCAGCTCTCTCTCCTACCCTAGCTGTGTGTGGTCTGTGCTGCCCCACCTGGAGAGGGCCCCTGGCCTTCAGTGGGCCACTCACCTGCAGTGCACGGTGATGGGGTGGTTGCCGGTCTGCTGCTGTTGCTTCTGCACCGCTGCGATGAGGTCAATCATGCCTTTTCCCTCAGCTGGAATCCCGATCTCAGGCCAGCCATGGAAGTGGAACTGGCGCACCACGCGGGCCTGCTCCTCCTGGCGGGTCAGCGGCTGCTGTGGGAGATGACTTTCAGAGACACTGGCCTTTGTGCTGCTAGGGATCCTCCCACCCTCCTGTGGGTCAGGGCCTAGGCTTGGAGCCCTCCCCCTCTGAACCTTCTGATGCCCTCAGTGTCCCCACCTAGTCACTGAAGGGCTTGAATAGCAGTTGGCTGTGCTTCCTTCTGCCAGGGCCAAGATGTCCAGAGGATGCCCTGGGTGCCAGTCCAGTCCCATTCAACCCTCTACCAAATCCTGGCTTCCATGCTCCAGAGAAGGGAATTCTCTTGGGAAGCCAGGCCCTGCATTTCCCACCAAGGCTGGAGATGCATCTGGGGGGTGGGTTCTTCTGGTATTGGCCCAGAGGAGGCCAGTCTTTGTGCAAGCCAAACACACCTTGTGTTCTCTTTTCTGAACTTAGGAAAGGCTGTATTGACCATCTTGAATGCAGCACCAAGTCCCACTGGTGAGTCATCTCACTCGGTGACAAGCTTTTCTACTTTTTGGCAGTGTGAGCAGAGTCCAGGATCCAGTGGGATGGGGATGGTTGGGCGTTCTAAGAAAACCCCTGAAAGAGGGCCCCAAGAGGCCTCTGCAGCCTTCCCCCCTTGTACCTCTTGCCCCTGCAAAAGTCCTTCTCCCGAGTGGGTTGTGGGAGAAAGCAAAATGGGATGGGCCAGGCTGTCTGCCCTGTCATCGTCGTCTATCAGCTAGGAGACAGGTGACCACTGAGGTCCACTTTTATAGGAGTCCTGCCAATGGGCCATTCATGGTAATCTGGAACTCAGGTAAAGGTGGATGGAGCATGACACACGACAGGTTCAGGGCCCCATTCTGGCACAATGACAAACAGCTCCTTGAGGGATGATGTTGGTTAGGTCTACTAGAGTTTTAAAATCTATAGCAACCATTACCTGATTGTAGGTCACCAGGAAGTCTCGTATACTGATGGCTTCAGACAGGGTATCACTTTTTATTTCGATTGTTATTTCTCCATGAGTAACTGAGCCCTCTGTTGGCCAGTACTGGTAGCATTTATCCTTAGGGGATAAGATAAAATTTTAAGTGTTATAACATGCTACCACCTTTGACCTTATGATGTTGACTTACTTACTGCCAAACCATTTAATCTATTTGACCTGATCAGAAAATAACATATGAATACGAGTGTGAATATCCATGAATGTGTATTAAACAAGGGGACAGAATAGACTTATTAAGAAAGAGACACATATATACAGAACTTAAATACATGACAGGAAGGAGAGATTATTCAGTGAGTGAAGGCTTGAAGCTTACAGAATGGATATGAATGCTCCAACTTCTCCTACATTTAGGCACATATGAATTGTACTATGTGTAGCAGTATTGAGCCTTAATTTAAAAAACAAACCCAGATGGACTGAGACTTAAAAGCTAAAAACAAAACTGTGAAACCCTCAGAAGAAATTATTTTTTTACTTTGTAGTGCATAATGATTTACTAAATAAGGCACAAGAAGAGCTAACTAATTATGAGGCAATACATAGACTCATCAGATGATAATAAAATTATCTTCATCAACAAGCATGACAGAGAGTGAGAATATAGGCCACAAACTGCAATAAGATGTCTGCAATGCACAAAATCAGCACAAGGAAAGCATCAAAAATTTGTGAAGAAGTCTTATTAAGTAATAAGAAAAGGGCAAACAACTCAGTAGAAAAATGAGCAAAAAGCAAGAACAGGTTGGCCAGGAGTTCCCATACTTTTGCCTTGGCTTCTGGAGTACTGGAAGCCAATTACCTACTTGTGCCCTCACACCTAGTTGAGAGTTTAAAGTGTTTTTTAAAAAGCAAAGAATATCTCCACTAGGATGGCTTTGATAAAAAGACAAGGTAAGTATTGGCAAAAAGGGGAGATAAATTAGAATACTTGTACATTGCTAGTAGTATAAAATGGGGGTGCTAGTCTGAGTTTTTCTTAAAAATATTAAATAACTAAAGTTCATAATGCAGAGTTATAATATGAGGCAGGTATGTACCCAAGAGAAATGAAACAAACACCCCCTCGAAAAACAGGGCCATACAAAAGCTTGCTCAGGAAAGTCCACAGCAATGTTACTCATAATCGCTACAAAGCAGAGATAACATAGAAGTCCATCAGCTGATCATTGGATAAATAAAAGCAGTGTATTGTTACAGTGCAATACTATTTGTCAATAAAAAAAGAATGAAGTGAATTACTTCCTCAGGCTATAACATAGAACCCTGAAATCATCATTCTAAGTGAAAGAACTCACTTCCAAAAGACCACATACATGTGTTGTTCTAGCCACTTATATTAATGTTTGCAATGGCCAAATTCATAGTCAGAAAGTAGATCAATGATAGCTGGGGCTGAGGGGAAGGAGGACGAGGCATGACTACTTATGGTACAGTTTTTTTTTTTTTTGAGGTGATGAAAACAGTCTGGAATTAGAGGAGATGGTTATACAACTCTGAATATCACAAAAACTCACTGAACCATACCCTTTAAAAAGACGAATTATTTAGGTGAATCATAGCTCAATAAAACTATTCATTTTTTTCACTTGGAGACAGGGTCTTGCTAAGTAAGCCATGCTGGCCTTGAATTTATGATCCTCCTGCCTCAGCTCCGGCCTCCCAAATAGCTAGGATTACAGGCATGCACTACAATGCCTGGCTCAACTACTTTTTTTAAAGCCAAGAAGTCAAAACACAAACACAAAGGAGTGATCGTATCTTGGGGGAGCTGGATAGATGCACATTATTGATAAAAGTCAGGTTTTTCAGTTGGGTGTGGGTCCATGAGTGTTTACATTATTGAAGAAGGCCATGGCTGGGGTTTCTGAGAAACCAGAAACATCTGACCCATTATTTTGATGAGAATCTTAGCTAGCTACTCACATCCGAGTCTCTAGATATCAGAAGAAGTATGCCCTTTTCTTCGACAGGTTGTGATACAGATAAATTATACAATGGCAGAAATTCAAGGCAGATCAATGCGGGCTAAAGTAGGCAAACATGGTTAATCACTCCATTGAACCTACCCAACCCCCTCCCACCCCCAAAAGGAAACAAAGGTGAGATAAAACCTTTGCCTTTCACAACCTCTCCCTCCTCAGTCATCCTGGCTGGGGCTCAGCAGTGTGTTTTCAGAGCCCCAGCAGGTGAGACACTGTCCTGAGCAGAGGCCCTGGAGGACCTGAGCACCGCTGCTCAGGACGATGAAACCTAGACGAACAGGTGAGGTGCCGCTCACCTGTTCTCGCTCCTGTACCTCTGTGAGCATCACAATGGTGTGGCACTTCCACTCCCAGACCATCCTCCAGAAATCCTCCACCGTGTGGGCCAGGGGGCCCTGGGTGGCAATGAAGTAGTCTTTCTGCCGGTAACCCTTTAAAAGGAGGGCAGAGGTTAAAGTTGGACTTCCTTTTCTCTGGTGCCTGAACCAGAGCCCAGCTGGCACCCTTGTGCATGCAAATGCAAATGCAAATGCAAATGCATCCCCCTTCTCTCCCACTTTAGTAGCAAGTAGGACACTTGCTTTGGCTGAGAACACACACACACCCATACTGGAGATTCACATTGTGGTGACATAGAAGGCCTGGGTTTGAATTCAAGGAAGGGGCTTCAAATTCCAGTTTCTCTCTAGGACCCCACTGACATCAGGGGCAGTTTCCTCAACTGCAAATGGGAACACTAACACACATTTGGCTGCAGAGCTCTGCTGTGCCTGTTTTTCTGCTGACATGAGCATGCAGGAAGACAGGCAGCCCATTTGGCTTAAACACAATTATACCATCCATACAGGCACAAGTCACAGAACTCACTCAGGGGAGCGCACACAGAAGCTCTGCTTCACAAGCACTAGAAGCAGAGGGAAAAAGTAGCCAGTTACTTGGAGTGAGCCTCTCCCCTATTTCCAAAGTTAGCAATTTATTTTTTTAAGCAAGTGGTTCTGCTAATGAAATGATTGCCAGCAATGTGTCAATTCTTTCTGTTGTGTTAATGAACGAATAAAAGTGTGCGGTCCCATATAGGAAGGAGACACACTGGGCAAAGCACACACGAGGCCAAGATACATACGTCTATGAAGGATGCGTTGATATAGTCTGTATATTCTTGCCCCCTTTTCATGGAAAGGATCACTCGGTTGAAGTCATCTGCAAAGGAGTGGCGTTTCCCGCAGTTAGTACAGACACAGTCCTGCCTTGCACAAGTTTTGATGCTGCTACAGATCAAACCAAGACCTCACACACGCTAGGCAAGTTCTGCGCTACTGAGCTACACTCCCAGTCCTCGTGTGTTGCGAACCTTAACCTGTGGCTCCAAGCTTCTAAAATACAAAGCCTATCAATAAGACCAGGCAAGGCGAACTCTTTGAGAAGTTTATGTTCTAGGCTGAGAAAATGGCTCGGGAAAGATTTTTTTTTTCTGTTATAATCCAGGTATGCTTTTTACTTTTCATTTAAAAACACTAAATTTAAGGAATAAAAGGAATATGACCCACAGCAGCTGGGCCTGCAGGTGTGAGAACCCAAGGGCTGGTGCTGGGGCAGATTTGACTGCTCCCTATGACACAGCTGACAGTGGTGGAGCAAGCCAGCACGCAGTGTCTAAAGCCACTTGACCAGGGTGAGGATCTGCTGAGCCCAGCGAGGACACATCACTTAGGACACGGCTCAGCCTCTTCTCTCTGAGCTGGGTGCTCTCCCAATGCCTGCTCAGCTCACTTTTGGCACAGGTTTCTCTTTTCCTACTGGGTGAGGCCCCAGAGGCGGATTCCTGCTCCTTGCTGACCTTTGCCCCTTCACTCAGAGCCTCAGTGGCAGGCCCCAATCCTGGCTCCATTCCAGCCCATCTTGCCCTCTTTGAGGCACAAGCCTTTTCTTAGAAGCTTCAGCAGAGTGCACTTCAGGTCTGACTTAACTCCTTGCTACTCCATGGCCTCAGCCACATCACTCATTCTCTCCTCTGTGTAAGGAAGCATTGAATGAGTCACAGAATCAGGTACGAGGTCAAGCCTGAGGCAAATTCCAGGCTTCTGTGAGCCCGCCCAGCAGTCTGCTGTGCTACCATCCCAGGCCTCTGAGCCTTACTCTAGGCTGCCTGCCTGAGATCCATGTGGGACTGCCTAGGTCACTAAGGTGCTTCTTTTCCTGACCTCCACCCGGAAGCCCAGAGTTGGGCCCTGAGGGCGCCTGTTCCCGAAGCTGTTTTACAAGAGGACAGTGGCCTCTCAGTGTCTAAAGCCAGTAGCATCCAGTCCTGCCCTGCCCACCTCAGAGAGTGGAGACCCCAGCCCAGTGCTGCCTTACACGGGATGATCTGGATGACCCTGGCCTTCTTCATATTGGCCGGCAAGTTGCCCGTCCTCATGTTCTCTTTCATGATTCGGACGTTGGTCAGTTTCTGCAGGTGAGAAGAGCTCAGTGAAGCAGCCAAAATTCGGAAGCCCCTGAGAGCACTCAGCTATGTGCCAGTCCTACTGGCAGGGCTCTGCTCACAGGGAGTATGCGCTGGGCATAGTTGGTACAAGCCTGTAATCCCAGCACTCTGGGAGCCCAAGGAAGGAGGTCAAAGTTTAAAGCCAGTTTGGATAACCTCTTAAGACAGTCTTAAAATAGAAAGTAAATAAAAGGAATGTAGCTAAGTGTGAAAGTGCTGGTTAAATTTCCAGTAAAAAACAAAACTAAACAAATAAACAACAACAACAAAAACACATGTCTCTATCTCGGGAAGCTGCCTCAATGTTAGGAAATGAACATTGCCTGCCTCCTCCTACAAGTTCCAAAGTCACCCAACAACTCCTTGCTTTTCTGGGGTCAGGAAAGATGAGCAGTAGAAAGAGGCTTCATTTTAGCAGCTGCTGGTTCCTTTTTCTCCCCCCACCCCCACCATGGAGGGAGCCTCACCAGCACTCACCCTGAACTCCTCCTCCAGCCCGATCTTGTTGAAGTGAGTGGCGGTACCATGCAGGCTCTGCAGGTGCCTCTCCAAGGAGGACACGTCCAGCTCTGTGTCCCCATAGAGGTAGTACTCCAGTAAGGCTTGGTAGATGAACGTGTACTGTACCTGCAGGACACAGGGCACACTACCTTCGACTCTGCCCTGGGCCAGGAGGGCTGCTGTTTTCTCTTTTTGCCAGTAGGAAGAAGGTTAAGGACACAAGTCAGATCATGGCCATGTGGACTGGCCATTTAGGCTCTCTGTAGAGATGGTGGCAGCCAGTGTTTATTAAGAATGCCTGGCACTGTCGTGGGGATAGTACAATCACCCCCACCACCTATGAGGATTCAGGATGAAGGTGAACATTCCCTGAAGGCCCCTGGGGGGGAAAGGACGGAATGGGAGGGAAGCCAGCTCTGATGCTGGACCTCAGCTGCTCATGGCCTATGGCTACCTGCCTATCAAAACCAGGGCCCACGGAATGCGCAAGGGCTGAATCCCACGTGCCTGGGTTTCTTTGTGAAGCTCAGACCAGGGTTGGAAGAGGCATCACTCACATCCGTTTGGACCATCTGAGGGCGCTGATTGCGGATTTGTGACACGAATTCGAAGACATCCACTTTCTGTTCTGAGTGTATCATGTCCATCATGGCGTCAATCACAATGAAGGTGCCCGTCCGGCCCACACCCGCACTTTGGAAAAGAAAACAGATGTCATTCTGTGTGTCACATTCCACTGAAGTAAGTGACAAGAGGCTGGGAAGATACCCGAAAGCCAGGACAAAGGACCTGGTGTTTCTCAAAATTACTCGATGGCAATTTTACTTCAGTGAACAAGAAGCAAGTCTGAGTGAGGCCACCAGAGGGTGCTGTAGCATCAGCGAATGACCTCAGACATGTTACAGGGGTAATTTTTTCTGTACCACCAAACATTTTATTCCTGCTATCGTTAGTGTAATTGTGCCCTGCCAAAGGTGGGTATACTGCATGTGTCCCCTGGGAGTTAAGGGGCCCTAGGTGTCCCTGGAAAGGCCAAGTGGACCTGCCTAGAGCTCTACCCCTGCCATCAACCCCGGCCTTTCTGCTCTGGTCAGTTTTATTTGGGGGGTTCTTCCTCAGAGGTCACTGAGAAAGGACATTGCTCCCAGTCTGCACGTGCTGCAGAGGGGCTCTGGGCTTCCGTCCGTCCGGCTTTCTCTGCAGGGCAACCTGAGCTGTGCCCCAGGAAGTGCACTGTTGTGTCCACTTCCTGGGTCTGCACCTCTGCATCAGTCCATTGGGTGTTCTCCCAGCGGGTCCACTGGGTTTCTGCCCCCCGCTCCCGCCCCCTCCTGGACATACCTGCAGTGGACCACGATGGGCCCAGCATGCGAGGGGTTGAGCGCTCGCACTTTCTTCAAGAACTTCAGCATCCCAATGGGGGTGAAAGGCACTCCGAAGTCAGGCCAGCTGGTGAAGTGCAGCTGAGACACGAGCCGCGGTGCCTTGCAGCCGTCGGGGAGCTGCTGCAGGGAGACGTGAGGGGACACATGGAACGCCCTCATCTCTGGCCATGTGGAGGATGCTTGCCTGGGCTCGACAGTGCCAGCCAGGCTGTGGAAGCAGGGGTTCACGTGGGGACCGATGTCTGTCCATGTGCGGGTCGCCTGAGACAGAGCTCATCGGTCTCTACTGCTGGCTCTCGATGGGACACCACAGGCGTTTGCAGAGGGCACAGAGCAGAGACACGGGCACCTAGCCATGCCCAGGTCAGGCAGATCCCAAGTAGCCAGACATCCTAAAGCTGGCCCTGAATCTCAGTGACCAGCTGCTTCTCCATTAGGTAGTGCCCGACCATCCTCTGCTTGGACAGTCCCACCTCACTCCCTGGTCCTGGGTGATAACCAACAGCACATCCCTTCTCTCACAGTGTTTTAATTTGGGAAGAAAGAAAAGATGTTGGGGTTTGCCTAACACTGGAGTCCCTGGACCTCCTGCATAGCCTCTGGGTTTTCATGACCCAGAGCCTGTGAGTTTGTTCACTTGCCCCAGATTTAGAAGTTCTCAACAGTATATTTGGTAATATATTTGTACATGCGTGTACACGTGTGCTGTCTGTGTGCATGCAGGTGTGTGGATGCCCATGTTTGTCTAGGAGAGGCAATCAAGGGAGAGTAATAATAAGAGTAATAATCACCCTGCCTCACCTTTTGCTGTGGCTTCTAGGAAACTCGGCCTCATAGTTTGCAATCTAATCATACCATTCTCTCTGATTTCTGATAAAATGACCTTTTGTTTTTACCAAGGTTTCAAAATAGCTTTTAAATCTCTATCTCATCGGCCTTGTTCATAGGCATTTTTGTTGAATTTGGCCTTATGTCCTTTTAAGGACAACTAGCAGGAAATAAGTGTGAAAAATAATAAGGAGATGGCAGACATGATTTCGAAACTACTAAAAAATGCTGCCTCGCAATTCCAGTGTGTCAAATGGTATCGTAGTCCTGAGAGAGACCTGGTTCCCTTCCCCCACTGTCCTGTCCCCCCTTGGAAGCCCACAGCAGTTACTGGGAGCAGGAGTACCCAGCATCTGGCAGACTCAGTTTCCGGGCTGACTACCTTGTCTCCCACCCCCTACCCAGCGCAGTCCCATGCTCCAGCCCTGTCACTACAGCCCAGCTCTTCATACTATAAAATGTAGAAAGGTCTCTGCCCTGACCCTGTGCTCTCAAAGAATGGTGCTCCCAGGAAGTCACCAGCGGGAAGTGCTTACGGGCTGTATGCAGAATTTCCGGATGGTGTAATCCACCAGCACCACACAGTCTTCCACACACACCCGGATGTTTCCATAGGTCCAGCATCCCTGGTCAGGCCAGTACTGATAGCACTTTTCCTGCATGGGACAATTTAAAGACACCAATCTATCTGGGGGTGTGCTTCGTGCCCCACATCCTGTCTTGTACCCTTGCCTCTGCCATCCACAAAAGGGCTCACGTGGACCAGTGGAGCCAACAGCCCCTAGAACTTGGACACCATGTGGGCAAGCACATCTCCTCTACAGATAGGGAAAGGGAGGCCACACAGCTGGTTAATGGTGGCCCCAGGACCATGACTAGGCCTAGGTTTTCTGACTTCCGCCCAGTGGTGTCTCATTCATTCACTTACTCGCTAATGCCATACACTTTACTGAACTGGCAGTGCTGAGCCTGCTCGTTTCAGAGCTGGGGACCCTAACCTGGAATGACCTTCCGGTTGGGATAAGGCTCACCCATGCTGGCTTTGCTGGACATTCCTTGCTGCATTCATAAGGACCTCTGACTACAGCACCGCCAGCCCTCTGTTCATGAGTGGGCTGAGTCAAGTTAATGAGCCCTGTTTTCCTCTGACAGGGAAGAGGCAGCTGTGGAAATCTGCAGATGGCACTGTGTCAGAGAGGCCATTTCTTTACCTTCCCACCATCTGAGATGGGTCTTTTCTCTGCGCTTTTATTTTCTGGCACTCTGGCACCTAATTGGTAGTCCTCACTACCAATTAGGTGCCACTACAATCAATCAGCACAGAGTGTAGGTGCCACTACAATCAATCAGCACAGAGCACAAAAGTGAATGAGAACCCTCCCAAGGGGCCAAGATCTGCTCATATTCCCTCTGGACATCTCCAGGGCTTCAGGAGCCTTCCAGGCATCCAACAGTTGGTCTTGGAAGAGGCCCCAGAGTGGCATAGCAAACTGGTCAGGTCCCAGGATCCAGAACCTTATAAAGCAAAAGAGTCAGTGGTATTTGCCAGAGACTAGCAGTTTCGTAGTACGACATTCATGGTACCAAAAACTCCCCTCCATCCTGGCCCCCGCTGGCCCACTGTTCATGCGATGTCTCTGAACCAGCCAGAGGGCACCCAAAGGTCCTGAGTCTGGGGCCGACCGGAGCCCTGGGGATCCCTGCATTTCTTGTCCTGACAGGCTCGCGCAGGGATGAGCGCTATGTCTCAGTGGGTGCCCTGTGGCTTGTGGTTGTCCCTGCCCTTCCCCTACCAAATCACAAGGTGCCAGCTGTGTTTCACAATGTGCTATCCAGGATGTGGACACCAAGGAGACCATGACAGAAGTGTAAGCAAGTGAAAAAAAAAAAGGGGAACTCTCTTGAGAAACGATTTCATCTGACATGGTGGAAACTGAGAGGCCCCTCAGGCAGCACTGAGTCATGAGAATGGAAAATCACAGTAGGAGGTGATGGAGGAAGAGAGGAGAGAAATGCCATGTAATGTGGTGACAGCATGCTGGGGGGTACGGGGGCACCCTCAAGTCCAGTTGCTGTATTGGTCTCATGCTTCATGTTTGGAGAAACAGTCCTTGGGGAGCCTGGTCTCTGTGGGGCCCTGGTGGTGTGGAGTTCCTCTTCCCAGAACTCCAGTGAAGGAAAGGTTATGTGTCCTGTGCCCAAGAATCCCCCACTTCCTTTTTGTCACTCTTTCTATGACAAGGGCAGGAGTCATATAGGAACAAGTTATGACACTCCCTCATCCTGTCTCTCAATAAATAACAAAAGAAAAATCCTATCCTTGACCAACCAGAAGACCAAAATCAGTGGCTTGTTGGCATGGAACCCCAGGTGGCAGCAGAAGTGTTTGTGGCCCCCGCCCTTCATGTGACTTCCCTGGGACCTAACACTTCCATCTGTAAACTGCAGTGCCTCCTATAGCCCTTAGTACCCTGGGGCATTGCTGCAGGCTGGTCCAGCACCTCCTGTGCCAGACAGTCCTAGGCAGGGGCTGATGAGGACAGATGTCTCTTGCCAAGTGAAACCTTCATGCTAGAATGTGCTCGAAGCACTCTCCCAACTCCATCTCCCCCCCGGAAGAAGCTTCCCTTGGGCTCCCAATGCTTTTATTTGGAAAGCGTGCTCACTACTGACATCAGATCCTGCTTATGGCTCCAAGCCTCCAAGATCTCTGATTGCCCCTCCTTTTCAGCCCTGCATTGGGACCGCTGTCTTGGCTCCTCATTCCTAGCACAGCAGATGCTAATGTGGACTTGTTCCCTGAGGAATGGAAGCAGCTCAGCTTGTCTTTGTCCATGTTTCCAATTCACATGACGTCCATTCATTCCTTTAATATACTTGTTTTCAAGTGCATTGCTCTAGTCTGGATGATAAACATGTGGTCTTGTTCATTCATTGTCTGAGGCCCACTATGTTCTATGCCTAATGCATTAAAAATCTCAATTCTGAAATCCCTGGCTCTGCTCACAGTGCGAGAAGCACGGGCTGGCCTGGGTGACTATGTTGCCATTGCTGATAGGTGATAGCTGGGGACAGCAAGAATATATTTCAAGATACAAGTGATATGAACTGAGTGCAATTTTTTCCTGCACCACTCGAAAGAAGGGAAATAGGCAAAGGAAATGGTCAGAACCCTGCAGCTAAGCAGCAGCTGGAGGGAAGGTCCTCATGGGCAGCAGTAGGTATACTTACCTCTTTTCTTTCTTTCAAGTTTGTCAGCATGACGATGGTGGCAGATTTTTGCTCCCAGACCATTCTCCAGAAATCATTCACAGTCTCCTGTTTAGGGCCTATTTATAGAGAGAGGACAGTCTCAGAGGCAAGGCCATGAGGGGGAGTCTCAAAGATCTAGCTCTGCACCTCATCCAGCCCCAAAGCGCTTCTCAGTCCTTCCTCGAGGACCAAGATCAGTACATGGGGCACCTCAGACCCTGACACCCCACAGCTAGCAGAGGTCTGCACCTTCTCTGCCTGTGTTGTGCAGTGATCCACCCCAGCAGGAGGTAGCCAAGCAGGTGGGTCAAGTCTAGATTATTACACTCATGGTCAAGAAAGGAGTCTTCAGACAAACGCTGGGTCGAATGCTGCGTGTCAAAGTGACTTGCTTATGTCTCAGAACAGCAGACCCCTCCAGAATGGCTGAATTAGAAGGTGTGTGTGTGTGTAATACAGAGTGAGAGACAGACAACAAAAATGAGCAAGTGAACAAGAAAGAGAGAGACGCCTTAAGCTGATGACTCACCCTTCATTTCCAACCCCCTTTCCTTTGTCAAAATATTAATTGCTCAGCACAGTGCTGTCCAATAGGATGTGAGCTGAAGTCCCTAGGGAAGCATCTGAGTAAAAGTTAAGATTATCAACTACAAGAAATGCTTTTGCCTTCTGTCTACTTCCTGTTCCAATCCAGATGTAACGCCTGGAGCTGCAGCTGCCATTTTGAAATCTCAAGGGTAAGAGCTCCACACTGAAGAGGATGGGGCAGGAGGAAGTTTCCCTCTCTCGAACTGTCGTCCCTGCCTTTTTCTGCCTCAGCCTGTGGATATACTTACAACACATGGCCAATATTTGTCATGTTTTCTCGCATTTACAGCAGGGCATATTCCTGAGGTCTTCTGTATATGTATGCGTTTGTGGTTCCTTTCTATTGCTCAGAGAATCAGGATTGGTAACAAATTCTCCAGGTGATGCTGCTAGACAGTGAATTTTGGGACTTGCTTACAGACTCTTGGCCAAAGAGAAAGAAGCAGGGGAAAGGAAGTTTTAGCTCTGCCAATGGCTATCCACATGCAGCACAAGTTCCCAGGAAAGGCGACTCAGGCCCAGTGGAGGAGGACACGGCCTTGAGGACTGTGTGCTGGGTTAAAGATGGATCTGCATGGATGAAACATTTGGCCTATGGCCTGGATCTAAAAAGCTGCTCATCTCTGCCCCCAACACTTGAGAGCCATGCAGATCTTGGGTAGCTGAGGGTAAGTCAAGGTTACCTAACAACGAATCCAAACACCAAGATGACAGAATGGTGGACTGCCGAGCACTTTCTACGGGCACCATGCAGGAATGGAAACAGGTACACGTGTGTGCCTGTCACACACATACGTTGTGTCATGGATCTCTAATGCACATTCCAATAAATGTAGCAATACACACATACATATAAAACCCGACACAAAATCCTAGTAATGGTTGTCAGATAGATATTCACATTATTTTACTGAAATAATGTTCAGAAATTAATAAGAAGCTTACCTTGAGCTGCTATGAATTTATTCTTCTCTTTGTAACCCTAGAAAAATAAAACCAGATTTATAGTTATTCAGAATTAACTCTGATGAAAGGCTCTCTTGTTGCTAGGGAAGGAATATATATACCCACCATGGAAGACAGGGAAAAAATTAGAAGAAAAGAAAACTCACTGGCAATTTCAGAAATAAATGCTATTTGCACATGTCTCCTCTCTAATTGTTTTTTTTCCTTATGAATTTCGCTCTCTTCATGCATGCAAGCAGGTGCACAAACATTTACAGATTTGTATTCAGGCTAATATGTAGAAGTCTTTTTTTTTTATAATTTTATTTAAAGAGGAAAAAACAAAACAAAATAAAACAGAATAAAGGGTAGCAACCATACAGTATTCCAAGGAAAAAAGGAAAAATACAACAATAAAACCTAAGAAATTATTACTTGACTAATTACATACTGACTTCTTGGAAATAGTTGTTCAAATTACAAAGTTAAAGCATGTAAAGTAGACATTCAAACAGT
>PVJX010016888.1:0-39436 GCA_004027295.1 Dolichotis patagonum
AGAACCCAACTAAGGATTATTCAAAGAGCCATTGAGATACAGTGAGCCAACAGCATGTAGTAGTAAGTTCATGGTCAATGTTTGTTTCCTAGTCCTGCAGCACCTGCAACCCAGCTTCCCTTTTGGAACAGAGCTAGGAATTAGAGAATTACTTCTCCATCCAGGTCCAGAAGAGAGGGATGCTGGGATGCCTGGTTCAGAGTCATGCTTTAGATGTGGAGATCACTGTCCCATAGCTTGGTCCTCCACGTTCCCCCAAGAGCAAGGAATGGCAAACTGTCTGCTGCCGGCCACTTCCCGTTTCACACATCCACAGGCACTCCAAAATGTCTCTGGCCAGGCCCCTTTCAGGTGTTTGTTGACTGTCCTCCATGGATTCACCCAGAGCGGACCAGTCAGCCACATCCATCCCCATCACAGTGACCAGTTTAAGATAAGCATGTTGGCCAGGTAGATCCAAATTAACCCCATCCTTAGGGCTTTCACTGGGACCCTGGAGGGGAGCTTTCCTCCCTCTGTTGCTAAGCAGAGGGAGACGGCCTGGTTGAGGGATGTACAGAGATGTTTGGGGAAAGCAGTATGTGGAAGAACCAATTTCAGAATACCTTTAAGTCAGACACAGCCTGGTCTAGGGGAACCCTGTATGTAGCTATTCTGGGGCTCCTAGGGCTTTTACTGTAAGAGGTAATAAATACTCCTTATAGTTGAATCTGGCTCAACTTGACATGTGACCAAGGGCTGCAAAATAGGCTGTTAATTGTTGCATGGCCTGCCCCATAATGCAATAAGTGTAAAAGCTCTGTACTCCTGTAAGGGACTGGTATTACTTTAACCATTGGCACCAACAGAGAAAGACCTTGCTCCTAGCCCTGTTGCTGTCTTAGTCTGTTTGCTGTTGCTATGGCTAAATGTCACAGAAAGCATAATTTATTTAGCTTAAGGTTCTGGAGGCCAAAAGTCCAAGACTGAGAGGCTGGGATCTGGTGATGGCCTTTCTGCTGTGTCACAATATGGTGCGAGACATTATATAGCAGGACACAGCAAGTATGCTAACTCAAGTATCTCATCCTCTTCTTATAAAGCTGCTAATACTATCATTGGGCCCCACCTCTGACTGTAATATCAGTTACCTCCCCAAGACAAAACCTTCTAACACCAGTAACATACATATTTGAGGATTAAGTTTCAAGATGAGTTTTGGAGACCTTCAAATCGTGGCAGTCACTCGAATAGTAACCTTGAGTACCTTACTTCATCTCTCTAAGCCTCCACTTACTTTACCTATAAAATGAGGCGATACTATTTCTCCCTGGTTATGAGGAAGGAATGAAATAAAGACTTGTAAACTACTTGGCATGGGGCCTAGCACATGGCAGGTACTTGGTATGTGGCCATTGTTTAATAACAACAGATGGTAGTAGTGTGTGACATCTATCAATGCTAATAATAAAACTGGTAGTCAGAGGACTGGTAGTAATAAAACTGGTAGTCAAAGAGTTGGATCCTGGGCTGGGAAACCCTCCCTTCTCAGCCCCCAGCCATGTTGCCTTGGGCAAGACTGGCACAAACTGTGGCACCGCCTGCAGAGCCCATCATGGACACCTAATGGGAGACCAGCGAGTTTGTCTTGCAGACCAAGCACATCAGCTTATCTTTAGCAGCTGGTGTGGGCCCTGGGAGGGTAGAGGTGAGCAGGACTTGAAGCCACATCTCCATCAAAACTGGGGTTCTGCTAGGGGGTAGAAGGGTGCTACAAAGCTCAGCTCTGCACTGCTAGATCGCTTTCTTTGGGAACAGCTCCCTGTCTCCCAGTAGAGTTTTACCATGTTTATCAGTGAAAAATCTAGGACACTCGGTTACATTCAAATTTCAGAAAAAAACTAAATGACTTATTAGTATATCTCAAATGTTGCCTGGAAACTTCTACTAAAACACTGATTTCTTATCTATCTGAAATTCAAGATTAACTCAACAGTTTGAATTTTATCTGATGATCCAAGAGCTGTGTCTCCACCAATCTCACATGATTTTGCTGGGTGCCAAAGTAGCTGTAGGTCTGAGCAGATGGATTCAGGTCTGACCAATCCAGGCAGCCTCTCCAGCTGGCCCTGCTGATTGGTTCAGAGAAAAGCATGTGATCCAGTTGGGGACCAGAGAGTGTCAACCTGGGATCTAGCAGTAGCAGGCTGAATCATTTGAGTGCATTGAGACTATTTTGCATAAGCCACTTTGAGTCTCTCTGGCCTCGCAACCCAAAGAAGCAGGATGGGTGGCACTGAAAAGCCACGAGGCCCCTGCCTCGGAAACAACTTGAAAGGTACTATAAAATAACAAGAGAGCTTTGCCCCTCAGCCTACCTAAGAGACGTTTGCTCTCAAGCCAGTGTGAATATCTTTCCAGCCCCAGGCATGTGTCAGGATGCTTGACAGCCCAGGCTGACAAAGAACAAAGCTCCACTCAGTGTTTGCTACTTTTATTTTCCAAAACAAAATGTATGTCCCCCAGCAAGCCCTTCACCTGATGCTTTTCCTGTTCTCTACTGTGGTTGCCCTTGCTAACCCTGTTGCTAGAGGCCAGCTAAGCCAAGTGGAATGGACAGGACATTGTGCCTGCCAGTTCATCCTTGGTACCGAGAGTGTCTGGCAGTAGCAAGGAAGTGTTCAGCCACCATGGGTTTCTGGAGCCTGAATGGCAGGGCAGGTGGTGTGCAGGAACCAGATGAGAACTGTGATCTGCAGAGACATTGGCCTGGGAATGGCCAGTGACTGATGGCCTCTCAGTAGAGAAACATAGGCTTTGACCTTGGGTACCTAGGCCCCGGCTCTTTGGAGAGGGCACCATAGAATGAGGCCCTTAGCCATGGCCTCAACTTCTCAGCTTCAAGTTCTTGAGCTGCCTGGGGTAGGCAAGGATGAGTTCTAGATGGCATCGCCTTCACTGTCTGACTCAATGGTGTCCAGTGGCTGCAGCCGCAGGGAGTCATAGTTGGGGGGTGGGGTGCCTGGGATAGGCGGAGTCTGCTCATCAGGGTAGGCCTCCACGTCGGGGCTGGGGTTGGTGGTGTCCGGCTGGAAGCCAAAGTTGGTGTGGGCCTCCACCAGCTCAGCCACAGTGGGCGGTGGGCCGTTGTAGGCAGCCTGGGCTTGCTTCTGCCGCAGGCCTTTGAAGAAGGCCACCAGCTTGATGATGGTGATCCACATGAAGTCAATGATGATCTCCCCAAATTCGATGAGGCACAGCACTGAGCCCCCCATCCAGAAGCCAAACTGGCCACCCAGATTTGAGAGGAGCCAGACGATCTGTGGAGAATGGGGAGCTGAGGCCCTGGCTAGGGTAAGGGTGGCACAGATTCTTGTCTCTAGCCCAGCCCTAGGGGTCACTGAGCAGTAGACTATGGGTGGGAAGTGGGAGAGGTGACCCTGTCAGCCCACAGAAGTAATCTGGCACTGCTTTAGGGACCTTCCTAATCCCTACCCTCAGGGCTGGGGGTAAGGAGGGCAGGATCTGAGCCTCCCAGACTCACATTATTGGCTGCTGATTCCTCAATGGTGCGGTAGTTGAATTCTTGGAAGTAGATATTGAGCTTGACAATTCCCTTCCTGAAAAAGCAAGAAGAGCTGGGGCTGAGGACTATCTCTGTGGGACACACACACACACACACACACACACACACACACAGGGCAGCCAAAAGGCAGCCATATTCACCCTCCTCCTCCTGGGAGTAAGAGTGAGCAAAGGCAGCCAGGGACATGTCCAACGTATTCCTCCATCAGTCATTGGCCCATCCACCCGTGCCTCTACTATCCACCCTTCTACTCTTCCACCCATCCATCCATCCATCCTCCATTCACTTATACACAGCCATTCCTAGGAGTGATGAAGTCCAAACTAGAACTGAATGTGTTCTCCTTCTCATCCCCTCTGGGTCTTGGGGGCCACTAAAGTATGTCTACCCAGCACACATTTCATAGATCTCCTTTTCAATCCTATTTCTACCACTTCTCTAAAGGATACTCTAGCCTGAGACCCCGAAGATCAGCTCTGAGCTGCAGGTGTAGCTCAGTGGTAGAGGACTTGCCTAGCATATCCATACTTATAATCAAGGCCCGGGATTACATCCCCAGTACGGAAAAAAAAATTCTGAACTCTTCTCTCCTCAGACCTAGAGTGGCCCAGTCCTAAGCAGTGACTTTTCAAAATGCTGCAGTCTTGTGTACTGATAATAGTACCTGGGGTAGATGACGGTGACCAAGTAGAGGTCCCCCTCACACCTGAGGGTCTTCAGAAAAACTTTGACATCTCACATTTTTGGGATTTGGCCCAAACTATGTCTTCTACCTGGACATTGTTGCCCCTTTTTTATGTATTTACTTCTCAAAGTCCCTACACAGACCTCCCTTTTCTCTCAGGTACTGAGGTTCCCCCTTGCCCCTCCTACAGGAGAAGGACCTGTGCAGACCCTCATTCCTATAATCTCTTTTCATATCTACAGATCTCCAGACTTCCTGGTGGTGTGGCTCTTGAGTCCTTATGCTTAATACATGTTAGTGTTGGATGGATGGATAGATGGATGGACAGATGGGTGGGCAGATACGTGAATGGATGGAAGAATGGAAGGATGATGGTGGAAGGGTAGGTAGATGGACGGGTGACAGATGAAAGGGTATGTTTCTCCTTCAGGACTGAATCCTCTTGGCTGCCTTTGCTCCTTGTCACTCTCAGACCCTTTTCCTCTGAGCTACACCTGGATCTGGCCAGTAGGAGAAGGAATCTGATATCCGAACTCCACTCAGGGCTCTGGTTCCTTCTCTTTTCTGCCTTCTCAGCCTTTCCCAGATTCCAGGCTTACCTGCTTAAGGTGATATTGGTGCTGTGATCTCGCTCCTGAGATAGGACGTGGAAAATCCAGTCCTAGAACCCAAGAAAGTAGCTGAAGAAAGTGTCACCCATACCTCACCTCTCAGTCATGGCCCCTGGCAAAGTAGAGCCCAGCCTAGCACCTCCCAAAGCCCTGGAAGACCACAGGGGGCAAGAAGAGTGTCATAGTGGGAGCTGTGGCTGCTGTTGTGGAGGAAGGTTTCCACCTCAGGCCAGTGCACTCTCTGTTCCCAGAATCCTCCCTGGCTCTGCCCACAGCAGCCTCAACCTCTGGGTCTCAGTTTAAATGCTGCCTTTTAAAAAGGATTTTCCTGACCCCTGGAGAGGCTTCCCTTATTACTCTCTCCCGTAATCCTGTCAATTCCTTCATAACCATGACCATACTTTGAAATTATTTTATTTCTATATGTATACAAGGGGTGGTAAAAATGGTGAATGTTTAAATTAAAAAATGTGTTATAGTAAAGGCACATTGCCATTAATCATCTCAAAATATTTCCCCTTCTAACACTTACTGCATTGTTCTTTCCACTTTGTGAAGCAGTTCTTGAAATCCTCTTTCCTGAATGGCTTTAAAAGGTATGTGAGAAATACGTTGGGTTCTGCTGCTGATTGTCAGCCAGTGGGAAGGCAAGCTCCTCAACCCATTACAGTGTGTCCTCATCCACCTTGCTCACCAGATCTGGCACCGTGTAACTTCTGACTTTTCCTCAAAGTCAAAATGACCATCAAAGGTAAATGTTTTGAATCAATTTAGGACAGGAAGGCAGCCATGATAGTGCAACTAAATATACTCACAAAAGAGGACTTCTAAGGACTGTTTCAGAAAGTGGTGAGAACAATGGTACATACCTATAGTTCTAGTACTATGGGAGGCTGAGGCAGGAGGATTGTAAGTTCAAGCCCCGTCCAGGCAACTTAAGTGTCACCCTGCTCAGTGCAAAGATCCTGAGTTCAATCTCAGTACAGCAACAAACAAGCAAACAAACAAACAATGCAGTATGTTGAAGTATGCGGGACTATTTTGGGGGAGATTAACAGTGAAGTGCCTTTTAATGTAATAAATTAAAAAATTCAACATTCACAGTATTTTTCGATCACATCTCATATACTGTCCCTCTCCAACTAGACCTCAAGCTCCGTAAGTCTGCCTGCCTCTGTCTTAGGCACTGCTGTGATCCAGACACAGGGCCTGGAGGACATTAGGGGAAGAACAGGAAGGAAAGGGGGGGGAGGGAAGGAGGGAGAGGAAAATCCCTCTCCAAGTTCCAGAGTTGTCCAGGAGCCTGGACCCTCCACCATCTCACCTCAGAGGCCTCAGAAGGCCAGTCAGCCATGGAGATGGTCATTTTGTACTGGGTGTCACTGGAAGAGAGAAGGTGGCCCTGTTGCTATCCTGCCACCATGTCCCCTCTGTGCCCCACCCCAGTGGTGGCCACGTGTCCCCCGGGTCACACTCACTCGCAGGACTCCTTGCACATGTTGATACACGTCTCTCTCTGGGTCACACTCATCCGCAGGTTGAAGTAGCAGTAGGCTGGGCAGGACAGGACAGGGGGAGATGGTCAAGAGACCTGCAGGTAGTTCCAGGGCTCTGCACCTCCCACTTTGAGCCTCTGGCTGGCTCCCCTGGCCTGGGGTCCCCTAAGGTCTGTGGTTAGGTCGGGGACAGGCGGGTCTCTGTTCAAGCTCTCTGTCATGGAGAGTCGCTGCTCCCCATCCCCACTGGATCTCCAGCCATTTTGGCCCAGTCCTGTTTAGAGGTGTCCCCCCACTGCCATGACAGACCCAGCTCAGTAGGTGAGAGTGGCTGTCCCTTTGCACATCTTCCCCATTTCTGCCTAGAGGCTAAGGTTATGGGGCCATGTACAAAGGGATGAGAGACTGGAAGGGATAACATCTTCCATGTTGTCTATGGATTACATTGGTTTTAAGGGGTAGTGGGACCCCCTACTGGTAATAGCATCCATTGTCACTTGGATTTTGGGCCACCAAAGCTCCCATGGCTTGAGTCTGAAGTTCCAAATGCTTGGAGGCCACCATCATGATAGTGGCTTCCCCATCTCCCCTCCAAGCCCAGAACCCTGTAGAGAGACCAATGAGCTCACATAGGGATGGACACACATTCTGAGGATGGACATGTGGTCTTGTGCATGCCTTTATACATACATACATATGTGCCTAAGGTAGGGTGCACAAATGCTCACACAGACTCATACTGCAGCCTAGGAGTGCCCTGTGCACTTGGATGCAAACATACACATGCCTTTTGCACATGCATTTGAAAACAGTTGTATACACGTGTGTACTCGCAGCAGCCACATTCCAAGGTTCATGCTCATGCAGGCATTTATGTGGTGCACAGACATGTGCCCACGAGGCCAGACTCACTCCCACACCAACATTCTCAAGTATGAACTTCATGGAGTCGAGGAAGAAAGAGGAGCCGGCTTCCTGCAGATAAGCCTAGGAAGGATCATAGGGAGGACTGGGGTTGGTGCAAGGGTTCCCCCTGCCTAGGGCACTGAACTCTCCTGCACCATGGTCAAAGCCTGCATGGGCAGTAACCCCAGCTGGCAGGAACCCCACTCACCCCAGTCTGGGAAGTCCTGGTTGTTGCAGTATCTTGCTCCCTGGGGAAGTGGGTACAGGTAGTGGCCACAGCTGCAGTTATGGATCATATGGTCTTGGAAGCAGGAGTGAAGACAGGCCTGGGGGTGGCAGACAGAACACAGACATGGCCGGTGATGTTCCCATGCCAGTGTTAGGAGCAAGAGCCCAGCAAAGTCAACACCCAGGCCATGGAAGCTGAGGCCGCAGAGAAGTGACCCTTTGGGTAAGAGGCCAAGGCTAGATGATCAAACTGCAGCCAGACACCATGCAGTCCTTTTCTTGTGGACCAAATAGCAGGTTCATAGACCCTACAGAAGAACTCTGGGCAGACCCCAGTAGCCCAGGTCTCCCATCCAAAACTGGGGCCCCCAGATGACAAGGGTAGGGATGGATTTCCCCAGACAGTAAATCTAATGCTTAGCTCTGTTTACAGGGTGCTAGCACTCTTCCAAGTTTTCTTCATATAGGACCCAGGGAGGTGGCCTGAGCTCTTTCTTCCTGGAGGGACTTCCAGGGACAGGAGGAGAAGGGTGACCTTCCTTTGCCCTCTCAGATGATGACAGAGGAAGTGACCGGACTACTGGTCTACAGACTGTTCCTTGTTTGGGAGAGGGAGGAGAAAGGATATAGGCATTTCCCCTACGCACTGGGAAGTGGATGTGATGAGTCTCCTGGGATCCCAATATACTGGATTTTCAGGTAACTGTGATCTGATTTCTGTCCATTCAGGGGCCAGCTATGTATCGTGGGCAAGTTATTCATGTCTGAGCCTCAGTTTACTCATGGTGAAACAAGGTGCTCATCACACCTGCCTCCTGAGGTTGGGCGATTCAGAACGGCATCAGGTACTCAGGAAGCAGCTGTTACTCATGTTTCTTCCCATGGCCCCAAGTCCTGACTACGTGGGTTCCTAGCTCCAACCCTTGCCAGCTCCTCTCAACCTCTGCCCTGCCCCTCCCTAAGGCTGCCAGAGCCCTTCTTCCCACTCCTGCTGCTGGCTCCTTCCCAGGCTAAGAAGGCCTGTCTCTGTCTTTGCTCTGAAGGGTCTGTGGGGTCGCTGTGGGCAGGAGATGGTGGGTTGGAAGATTCAATGGCATGGCATAGAGGAGCCAGAACCGGGGTCAGAGCAGGAGTGATGGCTGGGGCAAGTGTCTTGCATGCTTCTGGACCTCCTTGGCTCATCTGGAAAGTAGGTGCTATTCCTAGCCCTATGACTTTGGCTGGGCTGGGCAGTGGCCAGAGCTATTGACATGGCCTGGGTCATTGTTGCTGCCTCAGAAGAAACAAGAGCTGAAGTTTGAAGAAATCCTCCAGGGATGGGACCTCCTTCTTCATGTTTCCCATCTCCCAGTGGCCTGCAGAGGCTTGGCAGGTCCCCAGAGCTCTCTGTGACAAAAACAAGACCCTCCAGACAGGAGGTGGCCAAACCAGCCTGGCAGTGTAGGGCAGGTGGGTAGGTGGCAAGAGGGTCAGTTTCCTGTGACTGAGGCACAAAAGAAAACTATGCCAAGTGCAGCCATTAGGCCGCCTCTGATTTGCTTCAGTTTCCTTATCTTCCAATGCAGCTTGCACTGGGAGAAGAGTATTAACAAGTGGTCAGTCATTTTTGCCATCTTTGGAATGATTCATTCTGCCATTTCTAATGAGGCTGGATTTGGGAGTGGACAGGGCTGACCTAGGAATCAGGAGAAGAGGGAAGCCTCTAGCTACAGCAAAGGAGACTGAGGGCAGATACAGAGGGGACTTCCCAGGAAATTGACAAGGTGCTCAGACTGGGGTCTGTAAATCACAATTTCCTCATTCCTAAAACAGTAATGAGAATAGCACCTTTATCCCTGGGTTGTTGCAAGGACTACATGATGTAACATATGTAAAATACCTGCAATCATGCCTGCCCAGCACGCAGCAAGCCTGCTCTGATTAGTATATTAACAAATGCTGCTATTATTAGTATATTATTTCTTCATGAGGGGGTTGAAGGGTTCAGATGATGTAATTTGTGCAAGCTCATAACATAGACCTCATACCAGTGAGAACTCCACAATGTTAGCTATTGTTTCTGTTTTCTTCTTGGGAGATGCCAGGGTGAGATTCCATATAATCCTGAGTGTCCCCAAAGCCACTGAGAGGGAGCCAGCCCTGGGACTTGGTGAGAACTTGGGAATTATACCAGTTCTTTAGCCTACATACTCTGTGACCACCTAGAAAAATCCAGCAGATCCTCTGCAAATGGGAAGGGGAACTAGAGGTGGAGGAGGCTGAAGGGTAGTAAAAATGAACAAACCATTAAGATGTGTTATGCACATATACCAAGCCCCCCCCATAAGGAATGTAGTTATTATGTAGAGCAAACATGTACTAATAAACATTTAAAACTCCAGCAGAGCCAGCCTTGCTGGGGCCAGCTCTCCTAGAGACTTGAGGTCTCAGGCTGGAAGCCATAGCAAGGGTACGAGGACCGTGGCAGGAACCGATATGGCCTTCCCACCTGGATGGAGTAGGTAGTGTTGTAACTGCTGTAGAGGTTTCTGATGGCAACGTCAGAGCCATTCATGGTACATGGGCTGTAGGGTTCGCCCATGCGCTGTAGCTTGTCCTGTGTGGAGAGATTACTCATGGGGACCCCTGGCCATCCCCAGGAAGCCCTCTCTGTACCTCTTTCCCATCAAACACTGGGAACCGGGGATACTGGAAAGGGGAAGGGGCTGAGTCCCATAGGTGCCTGAGGGCTCAGCCTGCCCCAGGGCTTTGGGAAACCAAACCCAGCTTGGTTTCTACCTAAGTAGAGGCAGAAGGGCTGGGAAGGGGAGTGGTGGGGGTGGATCCCTTCCTTGAAGTTCACCCTGGGGCACTTGGGCTTCTACCCTGGGCCCCTGGGCTCCAGCTATACCACCAGCACCCCGATGGATGTCTCCGTCCCCGACATGGCATCGATGCCTTCCTCTTTGATGAAGGGGTATGTCCTCTGCTCGTGAAGCACCAGCCGGGCCCCCGCTGTGGATGTGAGGAAGGGGACATAGTCCTCCTGGTCTATGTCCAGGATCAGCTTTAGACCTGTAGGAAGGACAGGGTGAGGGTTGATGAGCTCGTTCTGCATTCGAGGCAGAGGGGAGACCTACCATCCACTTGATGAACTTATTCCAGCCAAGAGGACCTCCAGGATCTGCCCAGGAATCTAGTCTGCAAACCGAGTTTGCAAAAGCACAGACCTCACACACTTTTTGCCTTTTGCAAAGCCCTCATCATATCTTCCCTGGGCTCTTTTTGCTCCACCCCAAATAATCTCTTTTCTGCACAGCAGGTAAGTTTAGGAGGTACCACAGGCCCACCCACCGCCTTCCAGGCCACCAGTGTTCCCACTCAGTTCCTCTGAGTTCCCACGTCCCTTCCTGCTGCTGGATCTCTGTAATGCTGTTCCCTGCTCTGGAATGCTGCCTCACCCTCACTTCCGCCTGGAGACTCCTGCTTTTCCTCCAGCTCTCTGACCTCTTCCTCTGGAAGCTTCCTGACTGCCTGTACTGTGGCCCAGAGTCCTTGTTAAACCCTCCCCCAGTGCTGGCACTTCCCTTCTCAGCATTTGCCTCACTTGTGTGATTTTTCTCTTCCAGTCTGTCTTCCTCACTCAACTGTCTCCTTCTTGAAGGATGAGACCAAATATTCTATGTGCCATATGTAGTCCCAAGCCAAATGGGTGCTAGAGCTGGGTCCCCCCGGCTTAGCACAATCAGGCTGAAGTTTACAGAACGCTTGCTGTGTGCTGAGTGCAATATGCTGTGCTTTCTTATCGATGATCTCATTGCATCCTCACAGAGGCACATGAGATAAGTACTATTATTGTCCCCATATTGCAGATGAGGAAACTGAGGCATGGTGTGGTCACTCAGGTGGAGGAGGAGGCAGCTGGCTCCTTAGTGTGATTTTGTACCTCTGTAAAGTGAGTGTTCTGGCACCTTTGTGACTGTTTTCAGGAACAAGGGCTAGGCGAAGGTGTCAGCCCACTGTTTCCCTATTGGCTAGGAGCCCCAAGGGTCACTGCATGATAACCCACCTTTTGGTGGCTGAGGTGACAGCCTGAGGTTGGGAGGAAGGGCTTATCAAACCTGTGTCTAGCATGCAAGCCCGAAATCCACAGCCAGCAAGAGCTCACCTGCCTTTCAAAGGGCACAGGCTATGTACTGGTCTCAAGGAAAGGGTGTCTGCCACCAAGCAGTCCTTGCTTCTTTGCAGCTCTTTACTCACTTGATCCCTGTCTGTCTGTGATTCTGTCTCCTCATGAGCTAACTATATAAACTGAGTATGGTGGTGCATTCTATGAGGCTGAGGCAGGAGGTTCACAGGTTTGAGCCCAGCCTGGGGAACTCAGTGACTCAGCGAAGTCCTGTCACAAGATAAAAACAAAGAACTGGGGATTTAACTCAGTGTGAGGTACTGAGCTCAACCCCTAGTACAGCCAATAATAAAACATAAAACAAGAACCAAGCAAAAAAAGGAAATTGTCCAGCAGAGAGACTAGAGTAAGTGCCAGTCGTAATGGGGTGATCTTGTACCAGCATATCCAGCATGCACGGAGTCCTTCTCCCTGGGCGTGATGAAGCAACTTAAATCCTGTGAGGGCACAGTGACCCACAAGCTGTACCCTATATGCTGCCATATGCTACTCTCTGAAGGGGAAACTGAGGCTTTGACAAGTCAGGCCTTGAGCTCGGAGTCACTCAGTGAGTAGGTGGTGGAGCTGGCCCAGGACTCAGGCACATGAGCTTCAGCTCTCAGTCACAACAAAATTGCTTTGGAACCCCACTTTGCTCTCAGCATAAGGCAGCTCAGCTCCTGCCAGGGATCTGAGCATCACAGAAGGGAATGGCTGAGAACGCTTGGCTTGCTCACTGCTGCCATACAGCAGAGGCTCCCCAAGGGCCATTCCTGCCTGTGCTGGCCTCGGTTCAACTCTCAGTCTCACTCCAGCAGCAGAGGGTCTCCCAGGCCCACATGGTCAGTGGTTTAATGTCTCCCGGCTCTGGTCTCAGGACAAACCAACACTCACCGAATTCCGCCCCAGGATTGGCAGAAGGGAGCGCCTTCTCCGTCATGCCCCAGTTAAAGATGTAACAGTTGCCATAATCAGGATAGAAGATGGATGTGAAGTTCCTAAAAGAGATGCCATCGGCTTGAGGGCAGGACACATCCTAGCCAGTGTCTCCCCACTGGGCTCCCCAGAGCATCTGCGGTATGCGGGGAAGCTGGTGTCCGCTGCCCACACCCTCCATTCACTGCCCAGAGAGGCTCAGGCACGGAGAGGCAAGCATCAGGTCATTAGGGCCCTCCCATCCCCACCTCATTGTGGGAGCCAGAGAGGAAATACCCAGACTCGCTTTGATTTAGCCATGAGTTACTTTTTGTTGTTTTTTGTCTTTTGAGACAGGGTTTCCCCAAGCCATTCAGGCTGGCCTTGAACTCACGGGCCTCCTTCTGCCTTGGCCTCCCTGCCTCAGCCTCTTGAGTCCTGATAGCCATGAGTTATGAAAGAAAACTTTCTGAACATTTGTATCCGTCTCACAGATATCTACAAAAACATGAGTCCACATCCTAATCCTGGCATCCTGTCAATCTGACTTTATTTGGAAAAAAAGTCTTCACAGATACAACCAAGGATAATAAGATGATACCAACTTAGATTATCCAGGTGGCCCTAAACCCAATGACAAGTGTCCTTATGTAGGCAGAAGAGAATTCACAGCTATGGAGAAGTCATGTAACAATGGAGGCGGAACTTTGCAGGCACAAGACATGGCTGGGCCATGAGCCACTGAAGAAGGTAGGGAGGATTCTCCCCAGAGGCTCCTGAGAGCACCCATCCTGCCAACGGCTGGATTTCTGTGGAACTGAGAACTCTCCATTGGAGGATAAGTGTCTGTTTTACTTGTTTGTTTGATTGTTTTTGAGACAGGGTTTCACTATGATTTTCCTGCCTCAGCCTTCCAGAGGGCTGGAATTACAGGTTTGCACCACCATACCTAGCTTTCAAAAAATACTTGTTTTGATAGGGATTTCCATGTATATTTCTGAAAGTAAGAACTCTTAAAAGTAATTCTATTACCATGTTTAAAATAATAAAATTTCTTGATACTATTAAACATTCAGGACCAGAGTTATAGCTCAGTGGCACAAGGCCTGCCTGGCAAGCGTGAAGTATTGAGTTTGGTTCCTGGTACCAAAAAACAAACAAACAAACAAAAACAAAAAACTCAAAAAAACCTCAAAACAAACAAACAACAAACAAAAACATGCAGTTCAAATTTCCAGTTGTCTTATAAGTATTGATTTTGTTTTTATAATTTAATGGCTTAAGTTGAGACCTAAATAATTTTCACATACAGTTGTTTGATAAGCCTTTAAAGTTTCTTTTAATTGATAGCTTCCTCCATCTGATTGTTTCCATGCAGCAAAGCTGTTATCAAGAGTTCCAGGGCCAGTTGCAGTGTCACATGCCTGTAATTCTAGCACTTTGGGAGGTTGAGGCAGGAAGAAAAAGTTCAAGTCCAGCCTAGACAATTTAGGGAGTTTTTGAGACCTTGTATCAAAAATAAAATAAGTTCTAGTTTGTTTCAGGCAATATCTGAAGATGAGCTCTACAAGCTAATCATTGAAGAAGGAGCCCAGTCCAAAAAGTTAAGACAGAATAGGACTGAACTCCCTACTGTTAGGAAATGCTGGAAACAGAATACTTCCTTGCTGTTAAAAGATACCACAGCAGCTTAGAGAAACCCAGACTGTGGGGGCACTTGATCCAATAAAGAATCACATTTCTTCAACAAATAAATTGTAAAGGAGAAAATGGGAGACAACTCATAGATTAACAGAAAACTGGAAGACTGCAGTTAAAAATCACAGTGTTTCTGGGTCTACCCCACTCCCAGTCCCCGTAAGCAACTGGCTGGTTTGGAGGACAGGCTGAGTTGATAGCAACTAAGGTACATAAAGTAACCAAATATTGTTCAGTTGATTTTTCAGGCCTGGGGGCAGTGGTCTGAGCATCTTTTGGAAAGATGACAGTATATAATATAGCAAATATGGGAGATTTTCTTCTGTCTGTTTTTTAAGTCCAATATTGTTCTCACTGTTTTGCTTTGTTCTGATTGTTTTGCTTTATTCAGTATTCTGCTTTGATTGGTTTTATTCTGCTTTGTTTTTGGTTTGATTTTGCTATACCTGATGGAATAGACAACTATTGTGAAGATAAGATGTACTATGGTAGCTATTGTTGTTTTCCTAGAATCCTGCTTTGAAGTTCTAGTTCAAGTACTAAACCTTATATTCTGCTACCAATTTTGCTGCTTGTTTTGATTGGCCTTGTTCTGTTTTGTTGGATTTTATTATCTGTAAAATAAAAAAAAATTAAAAATCACAGCATTTGAGAAAGACAAATACAAAATGTTCTCACTCATATGCAAAAGTTAAAAAGGTTGATCCCATAGAAGCGGAGAGTAGGATAATGGTTACTAGAGGTTGGAAGAGTAGAAGGAGGATAGAAGGAGGCTGCATGACAGCTACCAAAATATACTTCCACAAGAAGAGCATGTTCTAGTCTTCACAGCAGAGCAACTAGAGTTCACATATTCTATTAAGCAACTAGAAAAGAAACCAAGCGTGGTGGCGCAAGCCTGTAATCCCAGTGCTCAGGAGGCAGGAGGATCACTGCAAGTTCAAGGCCAGCCTGAACTATATACTGAGACCTATCTCAAAATAAAAATGAAAAATCAAAAAACTAGAAGGCAGAAATCTGAATCTTACCAATGTAGCAATAGAAATGTTTGAGGAGAGAGAAATGTTAATTACCTTGATGTGATCTACACAGTAGACACGTATGGAATTGTCACACTGTACTCCATACATATGCACATTAAATGTCAACGTTTAAAAAATGATTAACTGGTAAAAAATTATAATGCGTAGACTTTCACTGAATCCTAAACAAACAAACAAACAAACAAGTAAACATGACATTTATAAGCATAAATATGATTGGATAGTTGATGTTATTGAGGAATTATTGTGAATGTTTTGTGGTTATGTTTTTTTAAAAAAAGAAGGGTTTAAAAAACACTTGCATAGTACAAGGCCTTGGGTGACATTCTTAGCATAAAAAAAAGTACCTTTTGCAGATAGATGCTGACCTATTTACTGATGAAGACCTGGTACCTCGACTGCTTGCAGAATAGCCCTGGGTGTTGGAGTGAATCCCAACTGGTGAATTTCAATAAAGGTAACGTTGGTCACCCAGTTCTGTTCTGTCCCTGTGTATGTCCTCATCTCCACAAATAAAGAACTTAAAACATCTGTCTGTGTTTTTGTATTGTTCTTTTGTATTGTTCTGTATTGTATTTTATTAAAAATAAGAAAGTATAGGAACAAGTACATATGTGCCACAAAAAAATCTTATGTGCAGAGCTGTCTACTAAACCTTATATTCTGCTACCAACATTTATTATGCAATGTTTGTGGGCCACATCCTGGCTGAAAATTCTGCATGTATTATCTCACTTCATCCTCAGAATAACCCCGTGAGGTCAGGTGTTATTTTCCCTGATTTTCAGATAAGGCAGCCTTTGCCTGTATCTTTCATCTCAGTCCCCTAGGGGAAGAGGGTTGGTGCAGGCTGAGAAATCCAATCCGGCAGCTAGCACAGCCGCTGTCTGATGGATTCCAGCAGCTTTTTCAAGCTCTGAACTTCAGCTTCCCGAGTGGTACAGGAAACTGAGGAAGAAGCCCCATTTCTTTGTCCAACAAACGTTCATTGAGGCGGGTGTTGGGTTGTGCAGCAGGGGGAGGGAGACAGAGTTGCCCTCTGTGGCTCATACTGTGGTTCCGGACACGTGGCAGCACCTATTCAGTTCAGGGCTTCTCAAATGTGACTCTAGCTTGTCCTCCTCTCCACTTCTGAGTTCCCATGGTCCAAGCCCCAGCATTTCCCACTTGAAGCCCCATAGAAGCCTCTGCCTCCACCCTTTCTCCTTGAAGGTGTTCCATGGCCCTGCAGCCAGACCAGTGTTGACTTCTGTGGATCAGACAGGGCACACCCAGCTCAGGCCTTCCAAATGCCCCTGGCTGTTTGCAGAGTAAAATACAAGCTCACTCCAGATGTTTTCAGACTCAAGCCCTGAGCACCTGCTCTTGCTTGTGCCTCAAGCAGTCCCTAAGCAGCCCTCCAAAGGACCAGCAGATGTCACCTGCTCTGAGGCCTCTGGTGACCTCCTCCACTCATGCAGAGTGATAGATGCTGACTCTAGTTAAGAGAGCTTTATGCCCAATAGTTAGTAAGAGATTTCCCTACCTAGCCACTCTCGCGCTGTTAATGCCCTTTATTGCATGTATCAGAAGGTGAAATTGTCTTGATTTAGTCACTTGTTTATCAGCTGCCCCCTGCTGTGCACTGCTGTCCATGTGAGGGCACATGATCTTGTTCTTGGAAGAGGACAGCTCAGGGGTTCAGAGCACATGTCTGGAGCAAGCCTGCCCCAGTTTTATTCTAGTTCTGTCATTTACAAGCTGGCAAGCCTGGGGCCCCTTCACTTACCTGCACCTCACTTTCCCCATCTGTCATGATAACTCCAGGGCATCTGTGGAGCCTCGCTATGGGACCATGGGGAGGGTTAGATGCCTAGCATACTGTTGCAGAAAAAGTTCTGGCAGTGACTGCTTACCTGTCTATTTCTAGGGCTTGGTGCGCAGTACACAGACACTCAGTAAATATTTGTTGAATAAACTATAACGTGATAAAGACATTGCAGAGATAAGCAGGGAGGGGCGATACCTAAGTCCCTGCAAGGGTGGGAAGAGGGTAGGGAAGGTTCTTGGGGAAGGGGAGGCTTGAGCAGGACTTTAAGGGTGAGCAAGAGGTAGTGACGCCTAGAGAGTAGGAGGAGAGGGGACACATGTGGTGGGGCACGGCACAGGCAAAGGACTGGAGGTTAGGAACAGCTGTGGGCAGCACCTCAGAGGCTATGTGAGAGTGAGGGCTGTGGCCACAGGGCGAGAACACAGCAGAGCAAACCAGCTGAAGCCAGGCACCACTCTGAAGGCAGAGACCTCACCCTAGGTGATGGGAACACATTGTTCCTAAGAACTGTTTTGGGCAGATGTGACCAGGAGCAGGAGACAGTGAGGGTGCGGTCAGGTCCCCTCCTGCCAGGCTGTGTGCTCAGTCTCATCACTGGACCAACTGCTGTTGATAATGCTTTCTACCCAGGAAAGCTGTGCCCAGCGCTGGCTGCCTCTAGTTCCAGGGACAGGATTCCCTCTCCTGGAACAGGGTCTAAGAATTTGGGCAGAGCCCACGAAGTCCCAAGAGATATCAGGGGCGCTGCGCATGCCTGAGAAAACTGAGGCAGGAGGATCACTTGAAGCAGGACAAGCAGCATAGTGAGAGATTCTAACTCTGTGAAAAAAAAAGAGACTGGAAAATGGAGGAACCTGGGAGGAAGCAGTTTGACAACAGCAGTATTGTGTGGTCCAGAACAGGGAAGCCTTCCCAGAGAAGTTGCTTGATCCTTGAAGCAGTAACAATAATGACAATAAAGCTCATGAATGTTCAGATCTTGCTTTCTAAATAGCGTTCTCCAGTAAAAGGGACTTCAGCGCCTTGAAAAGTGGCTGAGTCTAGGCTTATGAACCAGGTAGTACCAGAATGTGCCGCTGCTGCCGCTGCTGCTGCTGCTGCTGCTACTACTACTACTAATAATAATAATGATAGGGACATGTCAAAGGGACACAGGGGCTAACTGGAAGAGCTTCTAGTGGCCAAAGCTGGGAGGATTTAAGAAAATAAATAATTAGGTACTAAATTACGCCTTGAGAATGTAGGAACCCATACTAGTACACATAGAGGGGAGGAAAAAAAAACTTCCTTACAGAAACACCCCAAATATTTACATTCTTTTTTCTGGGAGACTGTTGGAGCTTAATCCCCCCTACCCTCAGCCTCTGCCCTGCTGCAGCGCTGGACTTAGCGAGTCCCTTAAAAAGCTCAGAGTACAACAAGTAGAGAAAAGTTTCTATAATGGAGAAGTCTGGAAAACCAAGCAAAGCAGGCTAACATCCAAGATGACGTCACATGGCCGCCATGTGCCCCGGGCATGATGATGTCACGAGGCTGCTCACCTCCCCACCTCCCCCAGGGTATTTGTCCCCTGACCATAGAGCTCCAGCGAAGGAAAACAAATCATCCCAAATTGAGGGCTTTCTACAAAACACCTGAGGAATGCTACAAAGCTGTCAAGGTCACTGAAAACAAGGACGCCTGAGAAACTAAGGCCACTAAGGCCATCTGATGGTTAAATGCAACATGGTCTCCAGGGTGGAATCCTGGAACACAGAAAAGTCACTGGGGAAAACTGATCACATCTGACAGATGTCTCATTTCCTCCAGTATCACTCACTACCTTAGATGTTTTTCTGATACAGGGTCTTGCTATGCAGTTCAGACTGGCCTTAGACTCACTGGGTAGCCCAGGTTGGCCTCAAATTCATAACAATCCTCTTCTCTCAGCCTCTCAAGTGGTGGGGTTACAAGTGTGAGCCACCATGCTCAGCTACCATGTTAGTTTTAACTAAGCACCATGGTGAGGTGCTTAGTTAAGGTATTCATGACAGAGGAAACTGGGTAAGGGGCCTGAGGGAACTCTACTTTCTTTGTAAATCTAAAGAGAGTCCACAATAAACAGCTATTTTTTAAAAATGTTCTTCTAGCAGGCTGTGCTGGTACACACCTGTAATCTCAGCTATTTGGGCTCCAAAGATGGATCATACTTTCCTAACACTGAGCATTTACAGCATCTATGGGGAGTGGGATGGACACAGCGTCTGGAGCCCAGGGTGGGCGAAGGCAGAGAGACACTGTTCTGCACTGTGTCAGGCTGACTCGGGAAGGCAAGGAAGAGCTCAAAGATGAGTCAGTTGAGACTTCTGTGCTTGGGAGGCTGGTGGTACCTTGCACCAGGCCAGCCACCAGGCCTGGCTCAGAAGAGGTGGGGTGGCTGGAGAAGAGTCAAAGTCATTAAGCCACTAAGTCATTAACTTGCCCAGGCTCGACTTGAAGTTGTAGCCCTCCTCCCTCAGCCTCCCAGAGTAGAGTCTCTGTTTCAGAGAAGAGAAAACAGAGAGGCTGAAGCTGGCACATCCACTCAGACTTCCTATCAGGTTCCACATCAGCCCCCAGAGGCTGGGTGTTTGTGGCTAAAGGTTCACTGCTGCCCCTTCTCCTGTCCCCTTGAGTGGGAAGTTAAGAGACTCACTGCTGGGGGTGGCTCACAGCCAGGGACAGCCTGATAGGGACCCTCTTTTAACAGAGGACAATTCTGTGTGTGGCGTATGCACCAGCTCATCCTGCCCATCAGGCCAAGCCTAGACTTCACCAAGGATGACATCTTGCCCTTTCCTGCTCTTTGTTCTGCATCCATTCTTCCATGAGTCTTATGGTGCAGAAGCTGCTAAGTGGCAGGGTGGGGTGGGGTGGCATAGTAGGCAAGGGCTCTCACCGGTAGCTGCAGGGCTCTGTCCCAAACAGGCAGGCTAGGATCATGTGGTCAGCTGAGTAGCCCATCTCCACCAGTTCCTGGGGTGACACCTGTGAGAAGATGTTGGTGGCCTGCAGGGCATACCACTCAGTCACAGCCTGGGTGGCACTGGTGAAGTTCCGGAAGGTGCAGATGGTTCCGTTGAGGCTGCACTGCAGAGACAAAGAGGGGTTCCAGTGGGTATGGGGATTTTGTGCAGTTCCAGCCACTGGCCTGAGGACCTAGCAGGGCCAGGATGGTACCTGGCCCACTGCCCTGTGGCTGCACCTTTGCAGTGGGAAACATGGTCATATGTATACTCACCCATACTCAGGGGTCATGATGTCACTCACAGTTGCATGGCTGGTCACAAGGACTTCCCTGCATAGCCCACAGCCCCAGCTTTATATATACTAGTGAACACACACAGAGTTGTGTGCACAGATGTGCACACAAATGCCTGCCCTCTGACATCCACAGCCACATTATGTCATGGTCACTATGTGTATACATGTTCCTACGAGCCTCCAATACCTAACTACATGTTGTTTTCTCTACTGAGAAGGGGGTCTTGCTATGCTGCCCACGGTAGCCTTGAACTCCTGGGCTCGAGCAATCCTCCTGCCTCAGTCTCCTGAATAGCTGGGACTACTGTTCCCTGCTTAGCCCATATACCTAGATTTGCACAAATGGCCACACACTCTGATGACCTGGAACCACACACACACACACATGTACCTGTGTGTGTGGATGTACACACACATACACAGACACTTAGCACCTTCTGACTTCTTGACTCCTTTCTCAATCACTGCTTGTGGCTTCTAGAGGCTGCATGGACAGCAAGGAGGTCAGGACTCAGGGATCTGGCCTCCTCCCTGCTTGGGGAGAACACAGGGTCAATCACCCCAAGTCTTTTGAGCTCCAAGAGAAAGGTAGAAGGGCACTGGCTGGTGCTGGAATGGAGCTCAGGAGCCCCAGGCCTTTGCTGGCTCAAATGCAGGGTTGGGAGCTGGGGAAGTCATGACCATGGGAATGAGCAAAGCAGGCCAGGAGGCTGTGTGGCTCAACTTCATCCCTATCTAAGCTGATCCTCAGTCACCAAGGAAACTGGTGACCATGCAGAACCCTGGGCCTCAGCCCAGAACTTCCTGCTCCAACTCTCCAGGAGCAGTGCTCAGGGATTTGCACTGGTGTACGATGACCCTAACAGGCCCTTCCTGTTTTCAGGCTCCTAGAGCTGATGGCATGTCAGCTTCCCTAGGAAGAGAGGTTATTTCTTGGGATCCAACCATGCTGCCCAGCTGTGGCTTTTCACTTGCCCAGTACTGATGTCTTGTGGCAATGAAACCTGGGTCCTTCTCCAAGGAACAATGCCCCCTCCCCCAACCGTGGTCTCACTGAGGCTTACATCACCCCCAGTACCCAAAGCACATGAATCAGAACTGGCCAATCATGGGAGCCCATCCTCTAGCCCACTGTGACTAGCTCAGCAGAGAGCATGTGACCTGATGAGTCACTCCCAGGCCCTTTGCTGAGCTATTGAGAAAGAGGAGAGATTGCAGAGCTGGTAAGGTACAAGGGTGCTGATAGGGCCCTTTATATAGAGACAGTGTACCAGAGAGTAATATCAACCATTAGAAAAGCTGAATGGGATGAAGAGAGATAAAGTCCTGATAATAACACTTGAGCACCTGGATTCAGCCATACCTGAACCCAACTGATCTCTGAACTTCTCAGTTATATGAATTCTCTACTTTGCGTTAGAAAATTAAAGCTGGATCAGTTACATCTAGAAGAGTCTTGACTACCAAGCTAGCTATTTCCGTTTCTGCAAAGTTTGCAAATAGAAAATGAATGCTGGCTTCCCCCAGCAAGATTCAAGTTACTAAAGAAAAGAGACTCCCGTTAGTCTTGCTGGGTAGGGGCCATTGCTGGATGTGTATCTGGGGACCACTTACCAGTTTCATGGCCAATTTGCACCCCGGGGCACTGCAGGTCCTTCCTTGTGCTGTGCTGCTGCCTACTGAGGCATTGTGGATATTCTCAAAGAGCTCAAGGACCACTGGGTGGTCCGGGTCCTGCTCATAAATAAGCACCAGGGGCGTATAGTTCCAGAGGGTGAAGTTCAGGGCACTGGTGGTGTTGGCATGGCTGGCCTCCGGGGCCAGGATCCTCTCCAGGACCGCCTTCATCAGCTCGTCCAGGTCCGTCAGTAAGTGCTTGGTTTTGGAATACCTGGGCGGGGAGAGGTTAGGAAGTGGCTAAGGGTCGGCTGCAAGCAGCACACCTAGAATCTGGGTTCCTCTTGTATTCCAGTGTGGCTGTCCCCAGGTATAAGAAGGTGCCATGCACATGCACGCACTTCTCCAATCACCCACCCATGCATCCCTATGTCTTTCTGCCACTCAAATGTTGATTACAGCTCTATATTAAGTATGTTAGTAAATTCAGTTCTCCCAGATAGTTGCTAATTCAACATTTAAAAGGAAAAACAAGAAACCCAGAAACGCATCATAACCAAAAAAGAAATCAGAGAAATTGTTAGAAGCGAAAGACACAGCTGATGTTTCAGACTTTTTGAACAGGGGTTTGTTTCTTTGTTTGAAGTCCTCTGTCCTTCCGGTATAATTAAAGCTCAGTGTAAGGACAGGAGCAGTAACTGGGAGAGCCACTCCCCCTTCTTCCTGATGGCACAGCTGGGAGGAGGTGCTCCTGCCGTAGCTGGAGCATTAAGTTCTGATTGGTCCCAATGGATATTGGTGGTCCCCTCCTCTTTGCTATGGCTGCTGCAGGCATCTGCATGTGATACAGAGCCCTCATTTTCTTCAACTCCGAAGAAATGGTGTGATCATTTTAAATTATGGCTTCCAACTTTTGCTTATGGTCAGTAGTATCATTCTTTTTTTTTTTTGGTACCAGGGATCAAACTCGACTTCGAGCTTGTGGGGCAGCTAAATCCCTGGCCCAGTAGCATTATTCTTAAACATTTCCCTCTGCCTGTTCCTGAACAAGAGGAATTTATCCCCTTACTCCAGAGCCATGCTTTAAGGGTTACTGAAGTTCTCTGGTTATGCTTTTGATTCCCTGGATTTTCAGGATGGAATTCTTTCTCACTCCAGGCCCTTTTGTGTGTCATATCCACCACTTAGGGGCATTCCTCCTGACTATGTCTACTTATTCCTCTGGGAATTTTTCTCATTCTGATCATCTGCTTCTCCTCAGCGCGGATGACGTTTGAGTCTCCTTGCACGTCACATTTACAAACCTAGCAGTCAGGTTGGGGAAAAGCCAGTATGGCAGAATGACTAAGAAGTGACAGGTTTGGAGTGGGATCAGACTTGAGTTCAAATTCCAGAGCTGCTCACTGTGTGTCTTTAGGCAAGTTTACTCACCTCTCTGGACCTCCGATTCCTCACCTGTAAATTGGGGCTGCTGCAGAAGCGCCTGCCTGTAAGCTGGCTGGGTGAATTAAAATTAGTCCTGTATCAGTGCCAGAAGGACACAGCACAATGCCTGACATACTGGCATTTAATGTGTAGTGTTATCTTTATCATTACAACTTTACTTCATTCAATATTCTTTGGAGAAATATTAACGCCTATTTCCCATGTAGAGAGGGCTGCTCACTACTGTATTTCCAGCTGAGGTGGCCGACAGAGCAGCTGCTCAGCAGACACAGGCCGAATGTATAAACAGACGCAGGCATCCCCGAAGGCAGCACTAGCAGGTATTTTGTGAGTTTCTCTTTGAATCTAAGAAGTTTATGAACTTTGAATCTTACTTGCTGCAAGAGGAGGAACTCAAAGACAAAGAGAAAGAAGGGGAGAACAAAAGAAGGAACATGGAGATAAACGAAGAGAGAGGAAGGTGAGGTGAGGGAAGGAAGGGCGGGGCAGAGGCAGAGCGGCCGGCTGCGCGCTCCAGGTACCACCTACTGGAAGGGGCTGGCGTTGCAGATGGTGACGGCGGGGAAGTCCATGGTCTTGAAGCCCAGGGAGAGCGAGACACTGACCTCCCAGCTCAGGTAGGTCTTGATGAATTCGCCCCACTGCCAGCACACGAGGGAGGCGAAGAGCAGGGTGATGAGGAACCACATGGCCTTCTTCTTAGGCCCCTCACGGATGATGCGCTTGGGGCCATGAGTGTTGGTGTTGTCGCAGTACCACACCAGCAGCTCCTTGTACGTGTAGCCCGGGCCCTTCTGCAGCCGGTGCAGGCCCTTCAGCAGGTACTTCTTCAAGTGCATGGTGGCCCCTGAGACACCTGGAAGCAATATCGGATAGAATGTCCCAGGCAGGACTAGAGGCCTGGCCACATATACTTCACTCCTTCCTTCTTTTCCTCCCTCCCTTCCTCCCTCCCTCCCACCTTCGTTCCTTCCACTTGTCCTTCTATTCATCCCCAACCCCAAAGCATTTACCTAACGCCTACTGTACGCCAGGCACTAATGGCCCCTGAGGACTCACTGATGTTAAACAGAGCGGTTTCTCGCCCTCTGGGATTCATGACCTAATAGATGAGTTACTTGAATTCTCCAGTCCTTGGGGTTTTCTACGTATAAAATGGAGATAGTCAAATCTCTCTCTCTCTCTCTTTTTCTCTTTCTCTGTCTCTTTCTTTTCTTTCTTTCTTTCTCTCTCTCTCTTTCTTTCTTTTCTTTCTTTCTTTCTTTCTGTGTGTGTTTGTGTGTGTTAATAGAGATTCAACCAAGAGTTACAGACTTTTTACTTTTATATTTATTTTTTTATTTTGATACAGGTTCTAGCTAAATCACCAGGTTGCCCAGGCTGGGCTCAAATTTGTGACCCTCCTGGCTCTGCCACTCAGAGTGCTGGGGTTATAGGTATCCACCATCCACACCTGACTGCAATTCATCGACTTATTTATTCATTGAGTTATTTTTTGTGGTGCTGGGGTTTGAACCCAGGGACTCATGCATGATAGACAAATCCTCTAATACTGAGCCCAGTCCCATCACATCTAATTTATAGACTGCATGAGGAGACAGGGTCCTTGAGAAAATTATACCTAGATAATTGTCACAGTGAGGTGTATGCTCCAGTGAGGCTGTCTGTTCTTTTTTTCTTTCTCCCCAAACACAGAGCAAGAACATTCCAGTCCTGTCCCTGGATCCCCAATTGTAGTCTAAGTTCAGGTTCAAACCAAAGACCTCCTTCTACAAGTAACCTTCCTGACTGTGGGTCACATGACCTGTACCCTTCTCTGAGAGTCACTCCCTGCTAGGCCACTGTGGTAGGCAGTGTGTGGCTGTCTGCTCAGCATCTTCTCTCCCTTGCTCTGATGTTCCAGGGGAATATCCCTCCCCAGCTGGGTGTGAGTTGTCAAGCTGATTTCCATTCCCAGCTCTGGAACATATGTCCCTGACTGGACCACTGAGACTCAATTCTGTCACTTTATGTTAAGCACCTGGACCTCCTAGCAATGCTTAAAGTCATTTATTCCTGGGTTATGGGAACCAATATTGTGGGTGTATGCTGATTCAGGGTGAGTATCTGTCATTTGCAACCATGACAATGTTAAAAGTGGAAAACATTCCCCTTGTTTCACTCTGTGTTACAGTTATTTGTGCCCATGGATCCTCCATAAGATCACAAGCTCCCTGAGGGTAGTAGCACCTTTGCATCTTTGACCAGGCCCATGATGGCACCTGGCATTCTACCAAATAGCCACATATATGATGCCAGCCATTCCTGTCCAATCAGAGATTTCAAGCTTGTCCAAGCATGTTCACGCCTGACCTAAGCTCTGGACACTGCATCATGCTCAACTTTCCTAGGTTGGATAAGCCCAGAGTGTCAAGGGCTTCCTCTCCCACTCCACTGGCCCTGCTCTGATGGGACTCAAGTTCCACATGCCTCCTGCACCTACCCCAAGCCATCATGGCTGTTAGACTGTTCATAGACTAGCCCAACCCCCAACTTTCCTCAGCAAACCTATATCCTTGCTCTGACATCATGGAATAATGATAATTATCGTAATGACAACTCCCAGATCAACCTCAAAGCACTGTTTACCACCACCCAGGCACTAATGTGCTTCCTAGGTTATTTCATTCTTATAAATTGTTTTCCAAGACTGTACATGTGGAAAGAACAGGGCTTAATAAATTTCCAGCACCTCACTGCCTAGTAGGAAGATAGCACATTATGTTCCCATAAGGAGTCCTGGAAGAAATAAACAAAGGGCGTCTCTAATGTCCTAATCTTTTGTATTCTCATTTAATCATTTGATTCTGTCAAGGAGAAAGACTCACCTTGGTCTTAACAGGTCTCTAATCCTTGCTAATCTTCAGTTTAACTATGAGGTCTCAGACTCAGAATCTTGCCAAGCTACCGTATCTAGTTAGAACCAGTAACATTCTGTTTTCACTGAGTTTATTGCTTTAAATTGTTTTTTTCCAGTGCAGGAGATTTAACCTAGCTAAGGCCTTGCACGTGCTATGCAAGTACTTTACCACTGAGCTACATGTCCAGATTTTTTTTTTTAAACTCTGAGACAAAGTCTTGCTAAATTGCCCATGGTGGCCTCAAATTTGCAATCCTGCCTCAGCCTCCCAAATTACTGAGATTACCAGCATGTACATTCATGCCTGGTTTACTGGGTTTAAAGAGTGACTTTCAATTTATAACAAAGTCACTGACTTTCCTTTTAGGTTCATAAACACACTTAAGTAAAAAAAAAAAAGAAGTAAAAATGAAAGAAAAAATAAATAATAGCATTACATGTAGCAAAAGTTGTGACAACGGTGGGCAAATAACAGAAGTTGGCTGAGTACAGGAAGACTTTTTACATGTTAGGTCTCTTTGGTCATTAAGTAAAAAAAAAATCAATTTACTGTAAAGAATTTTATGTTCTTTCAGTCAGATTTCACCCCCCAAGGTGATGGATGGTATGTGTTTGGAGTATGTACACAGCTTGTGTAGAAGGGTTTGAATCAGTTTATAGTTTAAACCAAGTCAAACAAATACAGTAGAGATTGAGTCCCGAGTGGAAGCAGGACGAGTGGACACTGTCATGCTTCAGAGAGTCACAGATGCTATCTATATCTTGGCCATGAAGTCATGGGTAAACATTCACGGTAGGAAAAGCAAAATCAATGTTGCGCATAACTGCTTCTGTTTTCTTGTAACAGAAAACATCCGCTCACTTCTGGAGCCAAATTTTTCTTGACATCTGACTCAGTCTAAAGTCTTGGTGGAAGGATAAGTGGGACAGCAACATGTGCCTCTAGTTACTATTTTGACAAAGGACAAAAGAATGTTACTCGTAGAGTCAATTCTCGTACTCTTCTGAATGGCAGGCTGTGAATGGGTTACCCTTGAACAAAGGGGCAAAGGGGTTTTTTGGTGGTTGTTTTTTGTTAGTGCAGTATGTTTTATAATTCCTTCTTTAAATAAGAGCTTCACTAAGACATAACTTGGGCCAGGGGTTTAGCTCAGCAACACAAGTGCCTGCCAGGCAAGTGCAAGGTCATGAGTTCAATCCCTGGTACAAAAACAAACAAACAAACAAACAAACAAAAAACAACAAAAAAGACATAATTCCCATACCACATAATTCATCCATTTAAAGTGTAGAATTCAATGGATTTTGATATACTCACAGAGTTGTTAAACCATCACCATAACGATTCTAAAATATTTTTATCTCCCCGCAAAGAAACTCTGATATCCATTAGTAGTTGCTCATTCTTCTCTTGCCCTTTGTCCTGGCAACTTCCAATTTTTGACTCTAAAGATTTGCTTATTTGGGACATTTCATATAAACAGAAGCACAGAATAAGTGGTTTTTTGTGATTGTCTTCTTTCGTTTGGCATGTTTTCAAGGTTCATTCATGTTGTAACATATATCAGTGTTTTGCTTATTTTTATGGCCAAATAGTATTCTATATTATAGATATCTCACACTTTATTTATCCATTCATCAAATGATGAGAGTTTGGACTGTTTTTATCTTTCGACTATTGTGAAAATACTGTTATGATCACATATGAGTTTTTTTTGTGTAGACATGTGTTTTCATTTCTCTTGGCTATACTTAGGAATGGATAATATATTGTCATGTGGTACTGACAATTCTATATAACAGATGTAATAAAATACCATATGGCCATGTAGTAATTCTATGTTTAATCTTTTGAAGAACTGCCAGCCTGCTTTCCAAAATGCCCACACCATTTTACAGTTTTATCAGCAGTGTATGAGGGTTTCAGTTTCTCTATGTGCTCCCTAACAGTTGTTATTATGTTTCCAGAAAAATTTTATAGCCATCCTTCTGGACTTGAAGTAGTATCTTTTTTAAAATTAAGTATATTGGTACATTTTAGGTATACGTAATGATCACATTCATCATAGAGAATTTGTATCTGTACATGATATATTTTGATTTCTCTTCCCCCCCCATTCCCTTTCCCTCTCTTCAACCTCTCTTCCCCTCCTTATTTATATATTGGTACCAGGGATCAAACTCACAACCTCATGCTTGCTAGGCAGGCACTGTGCCACTGAGCTATACTCCCGGCCCTCCCCTCCGTATTTACAAAGCTTTGTTTTCATTTTATCTGGAAGCAGTATCTTGTTATAGTTTTCAATTGTGTCTTCCTGTAGGTAATGATGTTGAACATATTTGCATGTGTTCATGTCTCTTAGATTCATTATAAGGTCAATATATTTTCTTTGGAAAAATGTCTATTCGGACCCCTTGCACTTTTTTTTTTGTTTCCAGGGATCAAACTCATAACTTGGGGTTGCTGGGCAGGCACTTACTCCACTGAGCTAAATTCTGGCCCCCCTTTGCACATTTTTAAATTGGCTCAATTATCTTTTCATTACTGAGCCCTGAGTTATATGCATAGCCTATGTTCAAGTCTATTTTCAGAAATAAGATTTGCAAAATTTGTCTCTCATTCTATGTGTTGTCTTTTCACTTTCTTTTTGGTGTAATTTGAAACACAAAGATTTAAAATTTGATAATGTCTGAGTGGTTTATATTTCTTTTGCCTAATCTAAGTCCATGAAAATTTATTTCTATGTTTTATTCCAAGAAATTTATAGTTCTAGCTCTTACATATAGGCAGTTCATTAATTTTGAAAATTTTTTGCATCTGATATGAGGTAGGGGTCTAACTTCTTTTGTTTTTGTTTTTGGCACTGGAGATTGAATTTAGAGCACTCTGCTACTGAGCTAAATCCCCAACCTTCCCTTTTTTTGAGACGGGATTTTACTAAATGCCTAGCATGGGTTTGAACTTGTGATCTTCTTGCCTTAGCCTCCCAGAGTACCAGGATTACAGGTGTGCACCACCGTGCTGAGTTCCAACTTCACTGTTTTGCGTGTAGATATCTGCTTGTCTTAGCACTAATAGTATTCTCACTCCCATTTAATTGACTTATACCTCCCCCCAATTTGAATTAAAGAAAACCTAAATAAATAGAGATACACCGTGTTCATGGATCAGAAGTCAATATTGTTAAAATGCCAGTCTCTACAATCAACTCAATCCCCCCAAAATTAACCTCTAGATCCAACAGCCATGAAAATTCTCGGTAGAACTATAGTAGCAATTGAGTGACTGATTCTAGAATTTACATGGAGAAACAAAGGGACTAAAATAGCAAAAACAAAACAAAACCCACACAATTAAAAAACACTTCTTAAAAAAAAACAGAACTGAAGAGTATATTCTATTTTATATCAAGCTTACTATAATGTATAGTAAACAGGGCAGTGTGGTATTGGTGTAACAGCAGACAGAATAGAGCAACAGAGCAACATGAGCAACAGAATAGAGAATCTAAAAATAGACCGGCAAAAGTGTCAAGCTAATTCAATGAAAAAAGGATAGTCTTTTCAACAAAAAGATGTTAAATAGATATTCATGTTTCTAAAATAGTGAATCTTAACTCCTACTCCACACTAGATACAAAAATTAATTTTGTATGTAAAACATACAGAAGAAAGTATGGGAGAAAATCTGTGCAAATTTAGGGTAGGCAGAGATATTTTAAATAGGATACTGAAATTATGAGTTAGAAAATATGAGTTAGTGAATTGCACATTATTAAAATTAAAATCTTCTGCTCTTCAAAAAGATATTGTGAGGGCTGGAATGTAGCTCAGTGGAAGAGCACTTACTTTCCTGGTAGGTGCAAGGCCCTGGGTTCCATCCTCATGTCTCAAAAAATAAAAATAAAAAAAAATAAAGAAATGTACACAAGTTACTGTTAAGAAAATTAAAGAGCAAGCAACTGTGAGAAAACAACTACAATGCATGTCTGACAAAGAAATTATATACAGAACCTATGAAGGCTTCTTATAAATAAATAAAAGAATGAAAACTGCAAGAAAGGGCAAAAGCAAGATACAGAATTCTCCTCTGTATCCAACTATAGATGAATGAAGAGATAAATGCGGTCTATATACACTATGTTTATCCATAAAACAGAATGAAGTTTTGTCACTTGCAGCAACTTGGGTGAATCAGGAGGCCATTGTGGTAAGTGAAAATAAGCTAGGCACAGAACGATTCGCACTTACATGTGGAAGCTATAAAAGCAGATCTCATAGAAACAGAGAGTAGAATGGTGGTTAGCAGAGGCTGGGAAAGATGATGGTAGGGGGGAGAGGGTATGGAGAGAGGATGGTTGGGTTCAGGGGTGAAGTTGGGTGACAGGAATTCTAATGTTTTAAAGCACAGTAAGGCAAATGTGATTACTAACAACTAATTGGGTATTTCAGAATAGCCAGTAAAGAGGATTTTGAACATTCCAGTACAAGGATGGTAAATATTTCAGGCAATGGCAGTGCCAGCCACCTTGATCTGATCATTACGCTTTGTACATGTGTACTGAAATATCATACTTTACCTGTAAAAATGTACAATTATGTGACAATTAAAATTTAAGATGGTAAATTCATCAGCACCAATAACTATACCAAGTAACATTACTAGCTTCATTTTATTGTTTGAATACTATAAAGGTCACCCCAGAGTTAATTCTTGTTGATTTTATACATGCAACAAAAGTTAAAATATATAAATATTCCTTTTAAGAGTGGAAGAGAAATTTGAAAAACACAGTAAAAAATGTATGAATGGCTCACAGCACATGAACAAATTTGCATCATCTTTAGTCAACAGGGAAAACCACAATGAAATACCATTGCATGCCCACTAGAGGAACTGGCAATATTTAGTGTTGGTGAGAATGCAGAGCAACTGGAATTTTGTGTGGCTGGCTGGCATGCAAAATGTTGCAGCCACTTTGGAAAACAGCTTGGTAGTGTCTTAGAAATGTAATGGACACTTATCCTATGATCTGATAATTCCACTTTTATTCATCAGTGAGAACCAACATCAAATGTTCCCATAAAGTCTTATATATTCAGAGCAGCCTTCTTCATAGAAGTCCTGAAGCAGCAACAACCTAACTGTCCATCATCACAGGAATAAGTAAGCAAATGGTAGCATATCCTAATGGAACAGTATTCAGCAATAAAAAGGGAATCAATAGTTGATACATGGATAGATACAACATGGATAGATACAAAAAAATTATGCTGAGTGAAAGAAGCCAGATACAAAAAAGAACTTACTCTATGATTCATTCCATTTATAGGAAGTCCTACAAAAGATGCACTAAGTTACAGTGAGAGAAAGCAGATCAGTGATTATCTTGGCCTTGATGAATAATGCATCAATTAGAAAGCTGCACAAAATAACATTTTGGTGACAATAAAAATATTCTTTGTCTTTAGTGGCATAGTAGTTATTTGAGGTTAACTGAATACATCTGTGAAACACTGAAGTCTATATTTTACTGTATGCAAATATATCTCAGTGAAACACATCCACTGACATTTCAAAATCATGAGGTTTCAGTTTTAAAAAATCTAGCAGGGCCTGGTGGTGCAGGCCTATAATCCTCACACTCTAGGAGGCTGAAGTAGGAGGATATCAAGTTTGGTTTCAGCTTGGGCAATTTAGTGACTTAGTGAGACCCTGTCTCAAAATAAAACAAAAAAGGTGTGATGTCCCTGGATTTAATCCACAATACCAAAAAAAAAATCTATATTTTCCTCATTTGAAAAAATCAGAAAGATCTGTAACTGTCCCTGTGTGGCAGAATTTTACCAGATGTGAAAGAGGCTGCCCCCCTTACAGGGATCATGTGCTCTCCAGTTACCCCAACTCTCCTCATCTCCTACTGTCTCAGACCCAACCCCCTGTATTCACTGTCTCATTAGCTGATGTGGACATCTGACTTCGTGGCCCCTGTAAATTACAGGTCAAATGCTTTCATTAAAATCCCCTGTACTTTTGTAGCAAACCTCAATTATCCCAGGTTACCAGGCAATATGAGTTCTAGGTAGCTAAGATTTTAGTTAATTGAAGGTTAACTGGAGAATGAGTCTGAATCTGGTTATTGGAAAATTTTCCTATTTCTGCTCTGCTGGGGCAGCCGTAGAACATGACTAATTCTTTGTCCTCTAGCATCTAGCTAAGGATCAGAGCCAGAGGTGGGGCTTACTGTACCAGGAGGAGAGTTTTTGTTTTTGGTCTTAAGCAACATTTCTGCCTCAGCCTCCCGAAGAGCTAGGACTATGTGTGCGTGCCACCATGCTCAGTTTGAAGGAGAGTTTTAAGGGAGTAGTCAGGATCATTCCAGGGGCCAGGACATACCTTGGATGTCATTTATATGTATAAATTCAAATACTATGTGCATTCCCAGTGCCGCAAGTCTGGTCTGTGAACGCCATTAGGAAAACGGTCAATATTAGGTTTGTGCAGGAAATGTGTAAGAGGATCCTGAGCTATCTTCTCTACTAGAAAGAAAAAAAATATCAAAACTACTGGGATACTCTAAAGAATTCTCACTGCCAAAGACAGGGCAAGTTAAGCATTTTTAAAAAATAAAACAAATACCTTTGCAATGAATTGAACCAGCCAGACATGGTAGTACACGCTTGTAATCCTAGTACTTGGGAGGCTAAGGCAGCAGGATTGCTGTGGGTTTGAGGCCAGCCTGGGCTACATAGTGAGCTCAAGTCCAGCCTAAACTACACAGGCCTATGGACCCTGTCTCGAAAAAAATTTAATTAATTAATTAAGTAAAAAGAATTGAGTCATTTTAAATGCATTAAAATTTTATGAAGTCACAATGGTACCAAGAATGGGAGGAGGAAGTAAAACATTACTTCTAATTAATATTAGTAACTAAATGTCATTGCATAGTTTGGGGCTCTAGCAGTTAGTATGATCAGTAAACTCTGTAATTTACTGCAAGAATCTATATAGCACAAAACCCAGTCCCAGGTCTGTTTTCATGTTGTTCTTGAGCTAAGAATGGTTTTCACACTTTTAAAAGGTAAAGAAGGATATGTGACAAAGATGTATGTGGTCCAAAGACACCAAAATATTAACCATTTGGCCCTTTCCAGAAGAGCATTCTGACATCTGATTTACTGTGTCCTATACATTGCCATTTAATAAAGGTAGCCTTCAAGATGGGATTCCCATGTGTAAGTATTTATAAGTTTGATTTTATTCTCCTACCTAATAGCTGGCAGTTCCAATAATTTATATACCACTTATGGTTTTTGCTAAATCTTGGAAGCAATTATTGTTTACTTAATATATGATGCCGTATCAACTCATTTTTTTTTTTTTTTTGCTAAAACAAATTCAGCCTCATCCTGAGCAATACTATGTAAGAATCCTAAGCAATATTACATCTGGAAAATAACAAGTTTGGTGTGCTAAGACCTTTCCTTTTATTACATATTAAAATCCCTTCTTCACTATTCAAAAAAGGGTTTCTCTGTGAGCTATTTTTAAGAATCATCTTGCTTACTTGTCCTTGAAAAAATTCTCTGCTAATTGTTTCCCACTGGCTGAATCAAGTGCTGGTCTAAGGACACATTGTCTTCGAGGGCATTTCTGTGTCATTGTGTTGTACTTTAAAGGCAATGGGGCAGGCATAATCATGCCCATTTCCCAGAGAAGGTGAGTAGAGTACAGATGGAGTTACCAGAGAGGTCACAGTGAGTCAGAAGTGGCTCTGGAAACAGAAACCATGTCTCCTGGCTGCCAGTCACCATGCACTGACACACTGGGAAGGGATACTTGACCTCTCACACCTCTTCAGGTGGGTGTCGGGAAGTCTGAAGTGGAGCAATGGGGCAGCCTCTTCCCTTATGTGCACGTGCATACCGCGTTCACCACAGGCAGTGGTCTACCTCCCCATGGAGATGATGGAACGAATCATGGGGATGGTAGGAAAAGTAACTGCCTCAACAGTGCTCCCACAGGGACACAATGGCCTTAGATGACCTAGGCAAGACTGAGCATGTTGCCAGTGTCAGTAAGAGAGAGAAAGGAAAGAGGTATGGGCTGAAGTCTGTGATCACAGAACTTTGGGAGGCTGAGGCAAAAAGACTGCAAGTTGGAGCCAGCCTAGACAATTTAGTGACTTAGGGTGTCTGTATTTCAAAATCTAGAAAAAAAAAAAGCTGAGATTGAACCCAGGATCAGTGCAAAGATCTACCCTAATATGCCCTAATATGTCTACCCTAATATGTGTCAGGCACTGGTTTAATCCCAGGCCCTGAAAAAAAACTGGGGGAGGGGTACTGGTTGGCTGAAGTGGGTGTAGGGGCACCAAGCAAATAAACTTTTTAAAAAATTTAGTCATTCCTTTGTATCTTTTGAATTTGGGACCAGATCAACATTTAATCTTTTTGTTTATTCACACAAATATTTGTTAAGCACCTACTTGTGCTCTGAACTGTCCTATGTGGTCGGCGTTCCTTAGAGAAAAAAAATGTATAGTAATAAATCTCTGCTTTTATGTAGCTTACAAGCCCATGAGAGACCAAAATTAAAAGAGCAATTAAAATTTAAAATTTATGTTGATTAAGGTTAGGTCTGAAAACCTGCATTGCAGTCATTCGTTTTGCAAAGATTGAAATGTTTCATAATACTGAGAGTTGGCCAAGCTTCAAGGTGAACACTTTTGCGTGCCCATGGGGTGTAAGTTGATGCATCCTGGCAGTCTCTAGCACATTTGAATGTGACAGCCCATGTCCCAGTAGTTTCGCTCCTTGTGCACGTGTGTGCAGACACGCAGATGTGTGTGCGTGCATGCATGTGTGTACGTGTATATATATATACAGTTGGAGGTTGTTGACGATCACCCTGTGGTGCCCTCAGATTGGAAACCACTTCAGAATGAGAAAGTTGCTGGGAGTGGCTGGGGTGGAAACAGCTGCTCTGTAAGGGCCACAGAAGCCAAGCAAGAAGAGCTATGACCTGTTAGGTTGGCTGGGCGACGTGGCTGCACATAAAGACTGGACTAGGGTGAAGCCAACAGGTGTGTCTCGGGTGCTGCAGGTGAGCCTCTGCGTGGGTGCTCTCCACCTCTGGGATCAGCCAATGCCACCTGGTCTCTCTGAACCTCTTGGTACTGGAACTGAAACTAGGGCCTTCATACTGAGCTAAACCTCCAGCCCCTTTTCAGTTTTTAAATGTTGAGATAGGGTCTTGCAAAGTAGATGAGTTGCCCAGACTGGGCTGGCACTTTCCATTCTCCACCTCAGCCTTCCAGAGTACTGAGATTACAGGTGTGTGCCGCCATGCCCAGCTTGCCACCTGGTCTCCTTCCTGTAGCTCATGAGACTGAAGGGCTGACTCTCTGCATACTAGGATGTGTAAGAGGCTGGAAAGCTGGCTTAGAATATCTTTCATGCTAGCCCTGAAATGCTAAGAATTTATGGCAGTGTCACGCTGATGCCAGTGGAGTCCTTTGACGTGGGTCACGGATGGGTCACTCCCTTCTGCAGTAGTGGTAAAGTGGGGTCTGCACACATGCTCCACATGCACATGTCTTTTGGGGTGGCTGCTCTACATTTTGGGGTGATACCTGTGTGTATGTATCCTGTGCCTAGAGGAAGCATACTGATGGCCGTCCCACTGTTTCACTCCATGATGGGGAGATGGTGGAGTTACCCTGTCATTCTATGGGCAGGGCAAATTCTCAAAAGGCTGCAGGAATTCCCATGGGCAGCAGACAAGGGCATCTCAGAGTAGCGTCATGACTAATGGGGCAGACGCTCTAGTGGATGTGAGTCAGCCCAGTGAGCGATGGCTCTGCAGCTGTCTCAAGGAGGGGTTCTCTCCATGCTAAGACGAGGCTGGTCTCTGGTGTGGCTTGGACCCTCAATGTCCCCAAAGGTCCAGCCTGTGGCTATGTTGGGAGGCAGTGGAGCCTTTGGGAGGGGCCTAGTGGGAGGTCTTTAGTTTGGGGGTGCTCTCTTAAAGGGCACCATGGGACCCTTGTCTCTTCCACTCCCTCCTTTTTGATTCCTGGCTTGGGCTGAATGAGAGTTTTGCTCCACTACATGCCCCATAATGTGCCACATGACATACCGCCCTGCCATGGGCCCCAAGGAACAGGACTGAGAGACCTGGAACGGAAACCTCTGAAACTGAGCCAGAATACAACCTCTTTACTAAGTTGATTCTCTCAGGTATTTGGCTATAGAGGCAAAAAACTGACTAACACAGTCCCTTTCAGTTTTTTCTTCTTCTTTTTTCCTTTCTTTTCCTTCCCTTCCCTTCCCTTCCCTTCCCTTCCCTTCCCTTCCCTTCCCTTCTCTCTTTTCTTTTCTTTTCCTTTCCTTTCCTTTCCTTTCCTTTCCTTTTTTTCTTTTCTTTTCTTTTCATCTCTTTCTTTCTTTTTTTTTCTTCCCAGTACCATGCAACAGACACTGTGGGGATTTACTCCAGGGCTTTCATATTGAGCTACATTCCTAGACTTTTTTTTTCTTCTTTGACACAGGTTCTTGCTAAATTGCTAAATTCCCCAGATTGGGCTCAAATTTGCTTCCTTTATTTATTTTTATTTTATTTATTTTTGTTTTTTGAGACTGAATCTCACTGTATAGTTCAGCCTGCCCTTGAACTCACTATGTAGTGATCCTCCTGCCTTAGCCTCTAGAGTGCTGGGGTCACAGGTATGTGCCACCATGCCTGGCTCAGTCTTCATTTTATCATCTGTAAAATGGAGATAACAGATCTATACACTCTAGGTTGTTGTCAGAACTCGGTGAGATAAAGACACAGTGTCTGTTGCATGGTAGGTGTTTGTAGCTCTTCTTATTATTTTATTATCATTATTATTGACATTTTACGCAAGGAACAAAATTGTTCATAATGGCACTGGTGTTCACCCAGGACTGCAGAGACTGTCATTCATGGCTACATGGAAAAGGAGGCACCAACTATGAGTGGAAAGCAGGCCCTCAGCAGACCTGGCAGATGGTAGCACTTTAATCTTAGGCTTTCCAGACTCCAGGCTGTGAGAAATAAATGCCTGCAGTTAGAAGCTTTTCTTTTTTTTTTTTTTTTTGGTACTGGGGATCGAACTCATGACCTTGCACTTGTGAGGCAGATGCTTAGGCCACTGAGCTAAATCCCCAGCCCAATGCCTGTAGTTAGAAGCTTCCTGTTTATAGTGTTTTATTATAACAACCTAGACAGACAAGTAAAGAAGTGGCATGGTCGTCATATAAAGGGCCAGTTGCAACATGCCAGGGGGCAGGGAACCCCTCTTTGTTTCCTTTTTTCTCTGAACCTCTTTAAAACTCCAGGACATCATGCCGATGACTCGGTTGCCAGCACTTTCTCTTTGTCCTTGAGCAAAATGAAACCATCTTTCTCAAAGAGGCCCATTATGACATGAACTTTCTAATCTGCAGTGGTAGGAAAAAAGGGGGGTCCATTGGATCAGAAGGTCTGGTGCAAAACCCAAGAAGACTGAGAAGGAAGACAGGGACCCCGACAGTCAGCAGAGTGTGTGTGTGGCAAAGCATGGGAGCTGCTATCTTCTCCCCAGCCCCAACCATCTGTCCACACAAGAAGCCCAGCTGCATAGTCCAGCTTGTCTGAGGATAAAAGGCTCAGAGCTGCTGGGCTGGTGAAGGATGCTAGCCACACTTTGCGGGGAGCATGTGCCAGGGTCCTTGGAAAGCCTTAGTGGGCTCCAGACGTGAAGCCATCACTCAGGTTCCCCCACTCTTGGTCCCATTGCCCAAGGTTAGTTCCACAGAGGCCTCCATAGCTTTAACAAGAGGTCTGGGTCCTCAGAACTGAGCACATCATTTGCCCCTGCCCCTTAAGCACTGCACAAAAAGCAGGGGTGGCAAGATCAGCACAGAGTGGTATGGGGTAGAGTATGACTTAGTGTCCCTATGGCCCCTTCTGGTTCCTTCCAAGGTTCTCTCTCTTGGCGTGGATTTGTCTACACTGCACCGTGGGAGGACAGGTGCTCCTGGTGGTGGCCGAGACTCAGCCTGTATGGCCACAAGCACAACTGCTCATGTCTGCTTTCCCCCTTCACCATTAAGGGACCAAGAATGATACTGCTGTTCGGGTCTGGCAGGTCAGTGGACGGTGGATGGGAGCAGACATCCAGCCTAAGATGGACTCAGCCATGGCATCCAGCAGAGGTGGCTTTCTTAGCTTGCTCAAAGGTTTCATTTAAGTGGTTGGGGCAGCCCTGCCAAACATCAGCTTCTGCCTGGAGCCACTGTCGCCAGTGGCTGAGTTGGGTTATCTTTCTGAAAAAAGACCATCTCCCATCCCTTGGCTAGAGTGCGGAATTTCCAATATGGAAAAAGATGGAATAAAGCCAGAGGCTGCAGGAAAGGCTTACAAAGGAGAGGTTCAGGGGTTGGAGTGTTGATGTATGCATGCTGTACAACCTTGGGCAAGCTACATATTGTCTCTGTGCTTCAATTTCCTCATTTGCATAATGAGGACAATATTAACACCACTCGAGGGTACTGAGAGCAATGACCGGCTCGCAGCACTATGGGGGCATCAGTTCTCACCAGACTTTATTCCTTCGAAGGCCTAGGCAAGTGAACTTCATTACCTCTCAGATATAGAAAAGAAACTGTAGTGTTTACAGTAAACAGAACAGTTAGCTAAATGTCTGCAGCATTATGCTAATCAGATGCAGGCAACTCTGTTCTCAAGTGCTGATATGTCAATTACATTTAATGTGAGATGAGGGTGAACCTCAATGTTTGCTATGATGTGATATATTGCCTCCAGGTACAAGTGTCATGGCCCCAGTCAACGGCATTGGCATGGCGTGGCCCAGCGTGGCCCTCTGTGTCATTTGGTGTCAGATGTGCAACATCACTGTGGAAGGGGTGCTGAAGGATGGGATGCAATCATACCTTTTTTCCTGACTGAAAAGTAGGATACACTCTTTTATAAACTTTCCAGTCAAGGACCAGATTGGAACTAAGCCTTTGACCCTAAATTTTGAGACTTCTGTTCTGTATGGGGGACTGAACTCAGGGCC